>CM068589.1:36860817-36960817 GCA_035048485.1 Pteria penguin | reverse complement strand
ATTTATAAAATGAAAAAAAAAAATACCAGAAGAGGGTTCTTACCAATGTAGACAGAAAATCTTGCCCTTGCACTGGCAACGATCAAAAAATAAAATAACCCTGGGCTCGAACCCATACAATAATTTAAAAAAAAAAACCTGCACTGCGTGATTTTCAGCGTCTTAGACGACTGTGCTACGTAGCTCTTGGCAACGCAAGGAGTTAATATGTGTACAGTACACATTGTAGAGTAAATAATACATATAAATATACTTTAAAGATTTTTATTATGCAACAATGTGATTATTTCAAAACATATTTGAAACAAAAGTTTCGTTTTTCTGTGACATAAAGTATCTTTGAGATTGATCTACACTTCATTGTCTTTAAAATTATGGATGCAGACGACGCGACACCGCTTTGGGCATAGTTTAGGCTTATACACAGATACAAAAACAAATTGTCCTGATTTTGTTCTCTGATTTTTCTACCATATTTTCTACCATTTTCGATTAATCGAGGATCAGGAGCTGCCACTAGCCACTATTTTCACCTTAGTCCTCACCATTCTAAAATCTGGCCAAATGTTCCTTATGTAGATCTACATGCAGATCTGACTGTATAGATCTATATATGTGTAATTATAGAAAGGTAATGTAAAATTTTATTCTGTCGAAGTGTTAACATTTTTACGACGTTTGATTTCAAATGTTAGCCAACATTAACTTTATCACTGTTGTTTTTCATCGACCAACATTGGCCCAACGTTGTATACCGAACGCCAACGTAATGCTACGAAGCCAACCATACTCTGTTTAATCGACGTTGGGCCGACGCAGGCTAGTCATGCCGTCTAGGTAAACACTATTCATATTCACGAAATAGACATAGTAACATACCTTAGCCTACAGACTGCCTGGCGTTGTTGTTGTTAGTTAGTGACTGTGCCCGTCTCCAGGGAGGTGTTCCGAGTGCGTGTTATGAATGTACGTTCATTAGATTCGTATTTTTTTTTCTTTTTTACATAGAGCACAACCGTCTGCCACGATTTATTTCACATGAAAAATAAGAGTATTCCCTTAACTTACAACATGTAAATTTTCAAAGTAACAGGCGCTTGGCTATATGTAAATTTTGCTCTCAAATTGATACAAATAGAGGGAAAATTACGGATTCTAAAAATCCGGTCAGAGTTTGGTCCGTAGATTAGTCATAATGAAGGTCAAAGTTACTTTTGCATTTGGATATATGTGGCTCGGAACTTCATTTATTAAGTTAGAAATAAAACTCGATGAAATTACTTGTTTTGTATTTTGGGTTTTCACAAGGCCGATTTAGCCCTTATCCCACCTACTCCTTTGCTAATTTTCTTTTCGAGTGCAATACATATGATTGTTTTTTTTTCCATTGCGAAATTGTGTTATGCAATAAACTCTTTTCTTTTTCTTTTCTCATTATCTTATTCCATTTCTTGTTCCTTTCAAAAATTTAGGCTTCTTCACAAAGGAGGAATTGCGTGATCTCCGGGCAATGACATGACTATCAACTAACAATTGGATATGACATGCCGCTATATTTCTAAATTTTGAAAATAGCGTTCGTAAGCAAATATGATGTTCAAAGTTTTAAGATCAACTTTTCAGATTCTGCAATGACTTTGACTATAACATTGTACATTATGCATAAAGCTGCTGCATCAGAAACTATTATACGTACATGTAAAATGTTTTGTGATGCTTTTTGAATTGTTCGCTATTTCATACGAACAAGATCACAAGGGATGAATATTGAAAATAGCATTTAAGAGATTATTCCGATCAGTAAAAATTAAAAGCAACCCGTGTAGCTTTCAGGATTTTAAGATGCAGTCAACCATATTATTGTGTACATATATATAAAGTTGAGATAGGGGATTGCATGATTGAGAAGATCATTTAACTTTTAAGTAAAGGAACGGTATCCACGGTATCCACACTGAAACTAAGACAAAATCAGGGACCTGGCACAGCATTATCCATTGCATTAAACAACACGTGTAAATGTATTGTAGAAACTATGCATTATTTTCAAGGAACTGAGAACACTAAACAATGTGAGAAGAATTTCTAAAGTTAAGGGATTTTGGATACAACAGCTTTTTGCTGATTTATTTGATATGTAGACAAGGAGTTTAAATATACATGGAATATAACACTACTTTCAAACTAATGAATATAGTTGAGCAAAATATAGATACAGGCAGATTTTAGGTTTAGTAATATGCTTCTACACAAATATGCTCTAAAACATTTATTGACGTCATGGAATCTAATGCAATACTAGGAAATACTTCATCGAATTAAAGTGACAAAACTAAACTATCCTTATAAGCATATATGTGCCCACATACATATATAATGTCAAGCGGATCACAAATTGCGACGGAATGGAAAAAAAAGAATCCCCTTTCCTCTAGTATTGGGACTAGTTTTTGAAACCAGTTATTCTCGCAAAGATTCCAAGAGTACATACTATAAGCTGAGATCATGCCCTACATTATAGATGTCCACAGAAACTCTTTGTTTATAACCAGAATTATCGTCATATCAGTAGTTTACAACTAGTTATGACAGGACGGAACGTAATCTAGAAAAGCAATTGAATCATGTGATACCAAGTTAATGATTTAGAGCAATGTTTCGTTTTCAAAAGGCTGACTTCAGTATTTTCTTTGCCAGTAAAAGGATCTTGTAATGAGATTTAAAAAAGATTTTTTTTTCAAAATCAATCTCACTTTTGCATTAAGCCACGCAATTCCTTGTGCCCTAAAAGCTAAAAACAATATCTCGAATTATAGTTAGCAGGCTGTTTTTCAGTGCGTTAGTACTACAGCTGCTATGGTGATGATATCGCAAACAACAGGATCACTTAAGGTGGACCTGTTTACTTGTTAACAAGACCATTGAGTGACAATTGTTTAAGTGGACATCCAAAGTCGGCACCATAACCGCATTGCAATCTACTTTTTCCATTATGTCTGTTTGTGTGCCTATTCTTAATTATCTACAAGTCCATGGCGACTTTTCTCATAGCTCTGAGTTGGATGTCGTCTCTCCTTTCTTTTGGATCCTCTCATTGGGGTGTCCTAGTTGGCAGACGCCACAGGTGACTTTTTGTTTTAGAAAATAAGTAACTGAATGTTACGACATTGTAAACACACACAAAGACACACACACGCACGCACGCACGCTCAAAATCCAGTGAATAAAAGTTGAACACTGTTTTATACATGAAGGCCTACTTTGATAATGTGGCCACCATTTCTAACGAACAAATTAAATAAATGCATCGGTTGGCAAGATTAGTGCATTCCAGCATCAAATTGAACGAAAATCATAAATACACAAACATTACGTAAATTATCACAATTATTAAATAAATTTGGACATTGATTTGTAGGGTATGTCCAATTGTTAAATGTACTATCAAGAGAGAGAGAGAGGAAGAGAAAGAGAGAGATAGGGTGTCATTCCCAATACACATTTAAAGGGAAATACTACTTCTATTAAACAATTGTGCAGTTTACACGTCATTACATTTCCTCTTTGTAACCTTCGTATAAGCTTCGATAATAATTGAAATATATATATGTATATGTATAACGTGGATATGTGCTAATTTGAGGAAGTACATTTTATTTCCTGTCAAATATAATATCATTTATTCTAGACGCACTTATTACATGGCATAGCTTAGAAATTGCTTATTGACAATGAAAATTATCACTGGTATAAATGTGTGTGAATGCTTGCTTATCATGTGTGCCATTGTGCTTTATCAAAGTTATCATTTGTCATTATGTCCAGCAGATGAAAGTTCATGGAAGAAAAGAGAAACACTTTTATGTGAATATTTGGAATATCATTGTGGGGTTTCAGTACACGGTGAAAAGGTGGAGTTTTGTGCTCGTCCTATGTATATGAGGCAAGGATGTAAGTATATATCGTATTATCATTATTTATTGAAGCTTTCTTCTTATAGTATTTTTTTATTTTTTTTCCATTAATTGTATATGAAGATAACAGATATTTAAGTAAACACACACTTGTGATGATTTTGAGACTCGTGGAATTTGTTAGCTAACTGATGATTCATCAAGTTCGAAACAGTAGAAATCCAAAATATTTGATTGCTCCATTAGCATGTCAATTTTTACTTTGTTAGCATATCGAGTTGAATATATGTAAAATTTTCAATTATTACATTTAGTAATATACCCTGTAATATATTTTTACACCAGATATACATAATACCATCAAATACACTGGAAACAACTGTTTTTTAATTCAAATCATGCACTGCTATAGTGATTAACATTATTCCCTGTACATTATAAATAAAAGGGATCTGATGGATGATTTCCATTTACCGGTTATGTGAAGTATATATGTATATATTTCTTTTTTCTTTTGTGATATTTAGGAATATTATTTATTCATTTTCATTTTATCTATCTTTGTATGACTTTTTTTTTACTTTTGGATTGCTTTTTTGTTGTTATTAATATTTGATTTCAATTGTTTATTGATTTATTTAGGTTTTTATTCATTAAATTGAATATTTTTAGAATATGTATTGATTTGAAAAGTGTCTTCCGGTAGTAATCAATACTGTCAGCAATATCTTTACCGAATTTTATCTAGAAAAATAAATAGAGGTAAGTAAGTGTGTTGTCCCACAAAACAAAATGACCGACACTATTGGCCCTGCTGCATTCACTGTCTAATTTCGTGTTCTTATTTCTCGATATTGACTTCATGGCGTTAGAATGTTATGAGTGCATCTTTAAGTATCCCTCCATGAAACATATTTAAAATGTGCAGTAAGTGTCAACCAACGTAAATGTTCAAAATTCTTCCTTTTTTCAATATTTCCAACCTAATTTGGTAGCTATATGTATTTCCACAAATTTAAAGCCGGCGTGGCCTAGTGGTATCGCGCTGGACTCCTGATCTGGAGGTCGGGGTTCGAGTCCCGCTCTGGTCATGCCGGTGTCCTGTCTTTCGGATGAGACAGTAAAAACCGAGGCCCCGTGTCGTGGTATGCATGGCACGTTAAAGACCCCTCACTGCTTCGGATGGGTCCGTTTTAAAGGTCAAAATTCGTATGCCTAGCATCAGGCAGATGCCGCCACCATATACGTGAAATATTGATGGTGTGACGTTAAACAAAAATCAATCAATCAATGCACAAATTTATCACCAATTGGATGTAAATAAATTTGCTTACATAAGTTTCTTTTAAACATATTCAAATTTAATACTTCTCCATTTTTATGGTTATTTCTACCCATTTTCACAACATTTAATAATATAATATTTTTGAATCTTTACTTTTCCCTATTTGTTTGTTTGTTTGTTTTTTTCATTGGGGGGGGGGGGGGGTTGTGTTGTTTTGTTTTTGTTGGTGTGGTTTTTCTTTTTCGGTTTTTTTTTTTTTTTTTTTTTTATTTTTTGTTTTTTGTTTTTTGTTATTATGTTTTTGTTTTGTTTGTTTGGGGGTTTTTTTTGCATTGGTGTCAATAGTGGGGTGTTTTCGTTTTGATTTTGTATGTGTGCGTCTTTTCTTTTGAATAGGTGGTGGTAACTTTTTTATAGTTGTTATTTTATGGGGGTGTTGTTTGTTTTCATTTGTTTGTTTCTTTTTTGTTTCTGTTTGTTTTATCTTGGTTTGCTTTTTGTTATAGAGTTTTGTTTCTAAAAATCATGTTTTTGAATATTTCGTTTGCTGAATAATGATACAATGTTCTTCTATTAAATCATTTTGAATTAACGGTTATCAGTTGTCGATATATATAGTCGATGTATGTGATTTATGATTATGTTTTCATCGTAACGGTGATACCTGATATGTTATATCAATCTTTACCAGAAATTCAAAATTGAAAACGCTCTGTGAGTATGTGTGTATTCATTAATATCCCAACAATTGTACAAAGTAAGTGTATTAGGTTAGGCTAATGTGAGCCCAACGTACTCTTGCTATCTAGAATATAATTCCTTGCTCAAAATTGGAATAAATCTATTGAAGTTGGTAAGATAAAAGATACAATTTTTTATTCTTGTTTGTCTTCAAGTTCAAAGACCAAAAACTTGGTAAATGTTAAACAGATGAATACGAGTCAATTTGTAGACGTTGATACACAGTAATGTACACCGCATATTTGTAAATTACTTCTTGTAAGGTAAACTACTGACTAAAAACCGTTTCTGTATTGTAGGCATAGTCTTTAAAGTGATATTTTTTTACATTACTGTTTCTACGAATAGCGATAATTCAGGCCTTCTGAAACGATTTATCTTTTGCAAAACATATCCCTCCTGTATCAAAACACCCAGGGACGCAGCATAATTATTTAATTCTTGTGACTTACAGATATGTAAATGGTTACATAAATTCACTTGGAGGAAGCGATGTACGAGTTTTCTGCAGCATTTTTGGCTCTGTCGGGATTGTATTTGTTTGTTTATTGTTCTTAATTGTGTGTTAGTTATAACTAGAATGTCAGAATTACTTGTACCACAAGCCAAGAAAGTGAATCAGTGTATTTCTAGACATTGGTGATATTTCTTGCATTACTAACTCGTCCATGTATTTTATAGAATAAGCTTATACCCCAGTTTTCAAGCATGATACATTGACATCAAATAAATTACACTGTCGAATTTGTTTTATATAGAATACAATATTATTTCCACATTAAAGTGATTTTTGTACGCATTGAAATTCTGAATATATGTATGTATATATATCTCAGAAAGTAGAAATATTGGCTGCTAAAGTTTGCTTCATCTACGAATGTGGCTATATAATTAGAAAACTAGAATGCAAACTTCCGTTGACAATAAAAATTATCATTATGATAAAACGATCATTTTGTCTTGATCACATTTTACCAAGATCGGAGCACAGGCAATTGTGTCGCCTGGGTTCGCCTCTTTCCTGTGTATAGGGTTAAGGCCTCTAACATTTCTGCTCGCCAAACCCTACTTGAAAGTGTCAGCGTGATAGTATAAATAAAATAAACATCCACATATGTAATCACCTGTGGTCCAATAAAATCACTTGTTTCATTTGCCCATCTAGGTGAATGAAAATGGCGTCCTGTTTGAAAAGCAATGCAGCTAGCAAAAGACTTTGCGATTGAGAAGAGTTAGGAACTTTATTCGTCGAATCGAGGTAAGGTATTCAATTTGAAAATGCTTTAAGGATAATCGTAGGTATCCTCGTTACATCTGAAAACCGACTACTATACACCGGAATACGCGGACCCCTCTCCGGGCCCAGACTAGATTCGAGTAACCTACAAACTTGGTCACCCCGAACTCTGATGCTGGATATCTCGGGAGATAATGGGAATTTTTCGATGAAAATGGCTGATCATGTAGATAAATATTATACAAATAGAAGAGCAAAGAAGGGGAAGAGATACAATATTTGTTTTATTTGTACTATCACGCTGAACCTTTCAAGCAGGGTTTGGGGACCAGAAAAGTTATAGACCTTAACCATATACACAGAAGAGAGGCGAACCCAGGATACATAATCGCTTGTGGATCGGAGGGTGTCTGTCTATCGGAGAAAATCTACAAAAGGTTATTTTATTATTTAAGTGTGACTACAGCAATGGGAAATTAAATCTATCGATAAGATGCTGGCAAGGTGTCATCCTGGTACGGTTAGATGTCGATCATACGTCGACTTTCGTTTGGACACATTGCCTTATAACAACACAACAAATCTGTACATTTATGTTAGCTCAATAAGTTTCTTGAGACACTCTGAGAAAATTCTGCATTTTGAAAATCTCGAAAATGTTTGGAGAGTTTCTTTAGAATTAAAACTATTATACTTGCGTATAATAATCATAACTTAGGGTAAAATTTGTTTCCTATACTAGGTGGGTTTTTACGTCATTTAAAGATTTTATTTTTACTTTTATTGGCACGGGCAATGCATTGAAAATTCGAATACTGAAGTAGAAGAAAAAAAAAAAAAAAGAAGACATCTGACAAAGCTGTATGACAAAAATCACCAATGACCTGCACACAAATCATTATAATAGTAGAATATATATGGAAAAACGACATTACAAAATTATTCGATTTTGCTGTGGTTGCGATACCGACTTAAGACGGCCAGTTGAATTAACAAACGTCACTCAATTGGTATGGTTAACCGGTTTACGGGAGTTTACCTTCTCACTCACCGCAAAAGCAGTACAAACAAAGGAGACACATTTAGATTTATAAGTAATCCTCCATGTAGAGAACAAGGATCAACAGGTTTCTCAAGAAGAGAGGTTATAAAAATTAATTGCACACGAAACGTTTATAAAATGATATGTTGTTATAAAAAATATGTTAAGCGACAGCACATAAGGAAACCGTGCTCTGCAGGTCTATAACGAGCTCAAATCCTTGATCAATAGCAGTTCCGACTAACAGTCAGAGGGGACGAGGATCAGGTCCTTGTCTCCTCTGAAAAGGTTTGGACAAGACCCGACATAGAGCTCCCACCGGCCTGTTAGTCAGCGTGCAACACTCAAGAAAATGTCTGCATTGGGTTGTAGAGGGACCCAATACAAGACCTATGGTCTTAGCGATGATCACGGGGTCACAGTCTCGATGTCGAAGGCATTTAATGATTTTAGAACCTGCCGATTTCAAATTATCAGAAACGTTGACTCTCCTTATTTTGTACACTAGATTACCGTAGAAATTGGGAAGGGAAATTCTGCTGAATACGTATTGTCGAAAAGTCATATTTTCGAATTTAGATCTGAGTAAGATCTGTAAAATTTACCAAGTGAGTGATATCTATAACCCTGAGCGAGAAGTTTAAAAGTGATCTGAAAATGTTTTGCGTGAAAATCCAAAACGTTGGTGCAGGTACTACGGAACCGAACCAATTGATTTAAATACGTATCATATGATGAGAGGCTAGGGACACCACCATCTAGATAAGGGAAATTTAGTATAGGAAATCCAAAGTCCTCACGTTTATCATACAACCTATTGAAAATTACCACTCGAGGCAGTGAATGATTTTTAACGTGTCTCGCCAATTGTGGCAATGATCCTAGGGTTTTACTTATCTTTCTCAATCCAAATACTTGGCACTGAAAAGTCTTCGCTTGAACTCGAGCACAGGGCCTCCATGTCAAGGATTAAAAATCATACCGAGTGAGTTATTATTGGTTAATGATTTTTTTATTCATTTTATTGATTTCTACTTAAAAGCGGTATATCATCCTGTAATTTCCCATTTTTATCAAAACTTTAAAATTTAACTTAAATGTATATCTATATTGGTATGAATTGAATGTGCATATTGGAAATTTTTAATTGTTACATACATGATTTCCAGTATCTGACGTTCATCAAACCTCAAACGACATCATATATTAGCAAACTGTCGCTTTGTTGAATAGTGGATATAAATGACGTAGGAAATCATTATGTGTGGAAAATGACGCTGCGCAGTTGTGGTGCGCGTATGTTTTAAAGCTAGTGTCATTTAATGAATAATTCCTGGACACACTATTAAAATTTATATTTGATGTGAGTTTTATTCCAATCAACGATTTGAAATTTTCAGTTTGTCCAGTATTTATTGTCACTGGTGAGCAGAATATTGTTGAGCAAAACTGCAGTGGAGAAGGATGTCCAATGGAAGGATATTTCACCAATGCACTTTACAAATGTAAGTTAATTATCAAAATGAGTCTGTAACGACAAGAATAATAATTTCTGTGAACACATGTAGGCATTACGCCTTATGCATATACTAGTTTCTTATTAAGCCAATATTCACATTTTTTGCTTCGCGTAAAGGCGACATTTATCTTAAAGGTAAACATATTCCACAAAAAGAATAACATTGTTAAATTGAACTGGAGGGAGGAGAATGAAGGATATGAGGTTGAATCAACTGTTTGATAAATTTTGAATTAGATTCTCGATTCCTTAATCATAAAACATTTAAATTCTCGTTTTATATTCTTGTTTGATTTCAAAAGTTGACTTTTGCTTATAATTCTTTATATTTATGATTTCTTAGATCCCGCTTGTTTGAACACCTCAGAGTAAGTAAAACATTAGCAATTATTTGTGTAAGATAACTTTCATCAAACAATATTAATCAGAGCATGGCGGATAAGCAAGTGACACTATTATATGTACCTTTTTTTGTTTACCTGTATATTAATAACTTATTGCTTGCATCAGCATTAAATACCTTTTACAGATCAATCTTTCCTAAGTGCGATGGATATGACACTCTTAAACATTTTACAATCACAAAGTGATATTTATTCTTCATTCATTGTCGACCATAGTATTTTGAACCTTTTGATTTGTTTTACTTTCTAGCCCTAGATCTATGACAACAAGAAACTTTACCATATCATTGATCATTCAGAATAATACTACCCCGATGTCCCAGTCAATGGAGTATTCTGAGGAAAATAGTAAGCACATTCATTACACGACAAAATTCAAATCATACAATGAAATAGAAGACGAGACATCCTAGAAATGATAATTGAGATAATCTGTTCAATAATGTCTTTTGATATGGGAATGTAAGCATTTCATGATATCATTTGATTATGTTTCCTTTACGTAATAACAAACAAACATTTCAAACATTGCTCGTATATTTCTATAAGAAGGAGAGGACTTGTATGAAGAGGAGAAATGTTCCATATGTATTTATTTAACAGAATTGGTACAGTATTTTTAGCCCTTATTCATTACTAGATTAATACAAAAATATATAAAGATACCAACAAAGGAATTAAGAAGATAAGAAAGAGATGAGATAAAAGAGAAAGAGAAAGACATTTGACTTAGCTGCTGGGTAGAAGTCACCGAAAAGATGTACAATAAAACTTGGTAACAAGTAATTTAATCCATGCAATGACATTACAAATATATTGATTGATATTGATGCAATGTCGACTTAGGACGGTCAATTGAGAATTACACGGCACTCAGTTTGTGTATTTAGCCGATTTACGGGTTCACATTTCCACTCCTCGCAAATACAATACAACCAAATGACACATATTTAAAATGCATACATAATTCTCCATATAGGGGGAAAACGGATCTACGAGTGAGAGGTCATAAAATTATGTAAACACTTATACTAATGTAGAGTAAGATTATAATATAACAAATTTATATCACCACATGTCACGCTTATTCAAGTTCATATCGATGTTTTCAGTTTCGCTAGAATAAGTAGCTGTATAGCAATGTTCAATATATCATTTTTATCTTAACAGCCTCTGCATCAGTAACCACAAAACGTGATTCCAGGAGTATCTATCTGTACGGTATATATTTTCATTTCCTATTCATGAGCTGCAAATTCTGATAAGTATATGCATCCTTTGGTATATTTCAAAACTTTTGATGTAACATTCACATAAATTTATTTATAGAATAAGTGTCTTATTTTGTGTTTTCATGCAGGAATGAATTACAATGGCGGATGTATTTATTAGATACAATGCGCGTTTTAAAGGCAAAATGTCACACTGGAAACTTCCATTTCCTATTTATAAACCTTATCAGCAAATCATTTCGTCTGCAAGTTATAGATTGAAAGAAACAGCTGCTGTCCCATGACAGCGTAACATTTATCTAGATGACATACTTTCGTCGAATGCCAAGCACATTAGCGCAAAACACGACTTTGATGATGTTACACAAGGTTGGAAATGTCAAAGATTTCATTATAACGTCAAAAGCATAACAATCAAGTCTGCCAAACATCGCTTTCTGTGCTGAAAAGTGGATCAAATATGGGGCGCTATGACGTCATCGATCAATGTTTTTATACAGATATAAACAGCATATGTCTTGAAAAATTTATCTCGGCAAATTACAGTGGTTGTGCATATATATGAAAATAATGTAACATGCAACAGGTTAAATATTTTCTTCCATGTACAATTTTTGTTTGGAGGGGTAACCTGGACAATTTCAAAATAACACTGTCAAAACCGGAATCCCGTAAAGAACTGACATATTTTGTGGAACGTATTTCTATCTATTATTTTCATTGAACGCAAACTCACCGAATAACGGACACTGTCTACTCTGGACATCGGACACAACCTCCGGTCCAGATTTTATGAAATTCTCTGTTATTTAACTGATAATACCGGACAATTTCGTCGTCAAGAGATAACATGCTTGACCGCTCGCATTGTTTACGTAAGACATGCTGCCGTTGAAAATGACACCTGCTTATTACTGTTAATTGGTCGTTTGGGTGTATCTTTGATTGGTATATTAACCCCGTATGGCTTCACTATGTATGCAGTTTTCATACTGTTTAATTAATTTGAAGGCCTTTTACTGATATAATTGAATTAGGCAAATAAAGCAGATATGTCGGAGAATACTACTAAGCGGAGACCCGTGGAATTAAAACTTACAGTGCTATTAGAATGCTGGGGTATTTTACATTTCCTTAAAATCCTAATTGTATCATTGTGAAATTCATAAAAAAATTACTGCTCCCTCTAATTCAGTATTTCTCAGAGAGATAAATATATCCATTTGACCGATTTTACGGGAACACCCGAGTAAAATAAAGGCTTCCTGTATCACTTGTTGTACAACTTTTAACGTCATTATACTGTGACGTCACAATGCAAACATTAACGTCATAATTAAAACCCAAGGAAAAGTAGCATTTGTACAACTTCTGATGTCACATATTACGGAGATTAACGACCAAAGTAATCCATCTAGCCGTTTATGGATTATAGTATATATCTTGTGATTGGAGTTGTGCAGCAGTGTAATTTTTTGTCAGCGACTCGTGTATGTAGATTCGCACATTGTATAGAAAAATTGTGAACATTCTTATAGCACTTTAAAGACACGATTCGACTATTTGCCTACAGAGAACGTATACGATGACTGGGAACATGAACTTGTTAACGAGTACTCGTGCGGATCTGAAGTCACCGACATTGAAGACTGCAATGAATCGTCAGTGCCTAAGTCCGATATACCAGAGTCCGACATGACTCATACTGACGTGATGGACATTGTTAAAAAAGCTGAAGAACTTTGCGTTGGCAAACGACGATCGGTATCTCAGCTTTGTAATGGAAATACACGCAGTGAAAGGTCCACTTCGAACCCAAACACCACTAGTACATTGTTTCTTTATATATGTTCCTTGCTGGGTTATAGACAGTACTCTTTCCCACTTCCCGTTCATTCTTTGAAAACCGGACACCTGTCCGGTTTGGACACTTTACACTGTAGTAGGAAGTTGATTGAAGATGTGAAGTCTCGAATTTAATCTCAGCTGAAAAATGATTATTTAACGACTGGGGTTTTACTCAAATTGACGATCCACAGATATTCATATTATTCAGTTAAGTAGCTAATCCAATAAATGTCAAAATAGCGGAACTCCAACTTTAGTAATACCTAAAAGGACACAAGATTTGAGTAATCAGGGTCCTACAATGTTAATAGCGGTATTTGGTAAATGCTGTAGTAACAAAGCATTAGGATTTTTTTCCCATAATTTGATAATTATTCACCAGTCGGTCTACGTTAGTTCAATCTTTGTTTAAATAAACATGATAATTCAAACCCATCACCATGACATGGTTTTATTATCTCTACCGTGCAAGAATAGGCATACTGCGTAATTGGCATATGTGTAGATAAAGCTTAAAGCAGATCTCTGACGTAGAGTATATATATACCAATGTTTATATTTACATTTAAAACGGACATAATGCTGTAATAAGTATCTTTCTCTCTGTTCATATATTTTAACCTTTTCCTCGCAGGTGCCGCCATGTTCGTTGTTGTGTTGTTGAATATTGGTGTATTCGCATACGTTATTCATATAATAAGGTATATATCTCTATAAATATTACATTTTACATCTATTACATTTATTTTGATAAAAAGTAAACAATGTTGTCAGTAGTGGATTCACTTTACTGAAGACAGATAACTTAGCTAATATCAGCACAAACGTTAAACCTTCACTGTCATTTTCCTAGAAACTAAACCTCACAATAGAAAAAACTTCAGCACGTAAAAATGTCTTGCACTATAGCATAAAACAATCTGGACTACAGAAGCAAACAGAAAGTCGCCAATCCTTCAAAAGCAAGAAGATTACATGAATCTGTATCACTCACCTCAACACTCGAGAAAATACCTCAGAACGTGTCAGAGTATTCCCTGTTGACAATATCCTTTTTCAGTCCTGTTCATTTTCAAAATTTAATTAAAACAACACTACTGTACTTCCTTTCGTTTTAAGAGTTGAGTAAATGTACAACATTGTCGTCTAGAGCGTTTAAGTAACTATAACTGTAAATTGTTCTACAGTATGAACATGTTTTACATGTCTTGCGAATACCAAGTGAAAAGCTCAAACAAAACAAGAGAACATTCTTCAAATGAACGAGATGTACCAATCTATTAAGTACGTGATTAATGCACTGATCGTGTTTTAATTTAACACCTCATCTCTGGCTGACAGGAAAAATACCCCTTGACAATAATTAAGTTATAAAAGTATCATGAACTCCTGCTTCCCCATCTTTTTTTAAAATCCACTCCTTTTACACCAAGCTATATTTACGAAATTGACTCCATAAAACGACAATAGGATAAAACCAAGGTTGCGCCCTACCCCTAACGTACGTGCTGGTTGACGCTAAGTCCAACATCATAAACATATAATCTGGCAGAGATGTAATTCTGGCAATTCAGTATGGGCTATGTGTAACGGACCTTCCAATAGGTAGCACATTAATAAATCTTCATGTATGTCCCTATGTTTAAATTCAAATCATAGCAATTTAATGTTATGTGTCTTGCGTCTTGCAACAGCATTGTTCAAATTAACTAAGATATAATTAACGCGCTTTTGAATAGCTAATAAGGTAGAAACGACAGTAATTTTACATACTTCAAAATAGATTAACTTAATGTGCTCTTTTTGCATCTGATTAAAAGGGAAAAGAAAAGTCGGGAAAGGGCGAAGGTTGGAAATATCAACCGGCAACAACCACGGTTTATTGAAGAAATCGACAGTGCTTGTGTTTATGAGGAAATCCATGATGTTGACAATGCGGCAAATGGAGAGAAACCTATTTATGAAGAAGGTTTACACTGATTATGAAACTTGTCCATACAATTTGCGGCAGTAAAGTCGAATGTAGTGTGCTTATAACAAAAGAAAATGTTTGGAACACAATTTATTCTGACGTGAATATACCTGTAATCAAATATGAATGAAGATGACAATTGAAGACTATTCTTAAGTTATTTTATTATTGATCATATATTAGAAATACAAATGTTTGTGTCCAAAATATATTTGCTTATTAATTCTTACAGTTTGTCCACGTTTACAAACTTTCACATTATTTGTATAACATACTATGAAATTAATATCGACTTTAACTAAATCGATAAACCACACTGTAATGGATATTATAGATATAAAAGCTATTCTATGCATATGAAATGCATGGTAAAATGTCTATAAGAAGATTAATTTAAAGCACCAAATTTACATATCCACTACGTATGCACCTTGAGTGATATTCAAACCCATAAACATTTGAAGAGTACGTTAATTACAAAATTGAAGGTATCATTATTAGGGTTATTATACCATTTTCCTGATGTTGTGTGGCAGAGACACTTTCTACACAGCATTTGTTGACATTCATGTATATATTTAGTGCTGAATTATATTTATTTCGTCTGTATTGCGCGTGTGGCTAACCAAACTGTAGACGCACACGCCTCCCAGGCATCTGGTCTCACGTCTGAATTTCAGGGGTCCGTAAATTATGTTACCTTCACAACCAAAACATGTGTGGTTAAATGTCACTGCCTACTTCACACACACATCGTCCATTTTAAAGCATTCATGATATTCAAGTTCTTCTATAAAGAGTTCTGTATTACGTTTATCTTATGTCGTTACAGATGCTGTCAAATTATTTTTAATGGAATAAATTATCATTTATTCGAAAACTAACTCTAATGCATTTATTATGTTTCGCAATATAAGGTATTTATGTTACATTTCTTCATTTACCAATTACAAAATATAACACTCACGTCTATACGACATTGAACAAATCGCATGGCATTTCTTCCTATTTACTCATGTTTGAATTTCCTTTTATTGTTATTTAGTTTATTATTGTCACTAAGTGAAGAACTCAAATGTAAATATTAGATTACGTGAACACATAACAACAGAAAAAAAAAATAATTGGTGTAATTTTGATAATACTTATATTTGTATGGAATGGTTATGTGAACCAGATTTTTTGTTTCAAAGTGTAAAGTGCTCGATACGTAAAATTTGGATAGGCGTGCCCATCATCAGATGCCCACAACCAACAAGTCATTACCGCGTCATATGTAGGATAACGACAAAGGAACAATTCATAGAGATATGCTTTAGAGGGCGACAGATAATAGGTATTTATTTTATTATGAAATTACGGGATAGCATGCCCTCAACCAAGAAATGTGGATGAGTTGGCACGTGGTCTTTCTGTATGTTTTTAGCATTGCCGTTTTTTCAATATAAGTATAGACGTATTCATGGTATTTACATATATTTATACTCCTTAGCCTAAGCCGTAAATAAAGGTATTGAGCTATACGCCCCAAGGGGCATGAGTATCCTTTACCAAATAATTGGAAAGTTAGTTCTGACACACCCGTAACAAATTTGAAGGACAAACATAAGATCATGCAGTGCGCATTGGAAGGGGACAGTTCTTTCTTATTCTTTAATGATAAAATCTAATGAAAAAATGTGACATCTGAACGAATTAATAGAAAAGTTTTCATTATTTCCTTTCCCCCCTGGTCCGACAGAGGGAATTTAAAGTTTCCTCTCAGTTAATATTTTCACTTTACTTTTTTGTACATGACACAAAAATATCATAATTAATTAATTAAACTCTATTATCACTATAATTATATTCTAAACTTAAACTAAGACGAGGACTAAGAGACAAAGACTATAAGTGAATTAAGATACTAAGACTGAATATATTTTAATAACAAAGCAGTATAAAAACTACTTCCAATGCAATACACCCAGTCCGTATGTGTACAATATCTATCTAATATGTCAATGTTATCATTAATTCTTGTGATGCCATTGCAAATGCTCTGTCAAATGCAGGTTTAATCATAAAGACATATCAATATATTAAATAATAAAAACTACAACGAAGTGTCTGAGAATTGTGACAATTATAGCATATCGAATATAAACAAATATTATATGACTAAAATTAATATTACATGAAAATAAAACAAAGTAACATAATCATGAGGACGATATATATATATAAGCCGGCTGGTATTACTTTTTTTTATCTCTGCACTAAAGAGTTCCTAAAATCAAATGCAGTTGATTACAAGAAAAATAACCCTAATTTCCGTATGAATAAAGCTGCAGGATTGCCAGGAATATTGCGTACAATTTTTCTTTGTCTTCTCACAGCAATGTTTATATGGAAAGGTTTCAATTGCTTTGCTTCATGCAGATGATTATGAATATATAAATATCATATATTTTATGTCTAATATGAAGAGCAAAAGTCCACCAGAAATGAAGTATTGAGTAATATGTTGTTTGCCCATACATTTTCACTGATTTTGTATGTCCTATGGTTTCATGATTTTTGGACTTGTGGTTTGGATTTATCCATCATCTTTACATGGTAATAAGCAATGTCTGATTCAATCAATCAATAAATTTGAAAAAAAAATCATTTGGTAACCACATCAGACGTCAATATGAGTCTCTCTGATAGACCATAACAGGAGACTGTTTTAGATTTGAAGCAAATCTATCCTAAAAATGAATACATAATATATTACCTTAACCTTGACAGCTAAAGATAATATCTATTTATAGCTGGGTAGATTACACAAGGTGTTTATTGTTGTTTGTTTTGTCATTGTTTTACGCCACTCAGGTATAAACACCTGTCTGCCTCATAGTTTTATCGTACGCTATGGACCCTTCTAATGTAGTAAGAGATCTTTTACACACCTAAGTGTCTGGGTATATAGAAGTATAAATATGGAGACAGAATGAAATGCTTTGTCAACAATTTCAAATGCAAGATGAGGTGATATTCCTGTCACCAACAGAAACGTTATCAAGAACTACTTACAATCTGTCGTTTTTTTCTTGAATTGTACTTAAACTAATGATCTTACGACACCAATTTCAGTCAAAGACAGTCAAAGTCGAACACGAATTCGTATAATTCCGTTTTAAACGGACTTTCATGATATGGCGATGTTTGTCTATTCGTCATTCTTTCTCTTCATAACCTTGTCTAGGCATATTTGGAATGCACTTTTTGTATTTGTAAGTTATTATAGACTTAATGAACGTTTTTTCAAACTAAGGAGTATCTCCCTCATGCATAGCTCTCTATCATTGGATTGGTTCTTTGGAGAGAGAGAGAGAGAGAGAGGGGGGGTTGATGTATAAGGTATAAGAAATATAAAGGCATATACGGCTGACGTAAGTTTGTAAAATTTAGTATACGAATATTCCAATACTTTTTGCGCATTTCTATGTATGTCGTTCCTACGGCATAAATTCGAATGTACGACTAAGTATATCGTGGTTGGTCGTTTAATTAGTGTTTTACGTTGCTATAAAAAGTTTTTCAGTTATATCACTACACGAAAGCAGGAGGTTGGTAACCTTCTAAACCTAGGGGCGCAATCCGGGGATTGAAGCCGGATTGTTTACACCGCAAAACAAATGCTTAACCACTACACCAAATCTACCCCAGTGTATCACCGTGTGTAAAACATATTATCTCGTTAGTACGATTTAGTATACTGTACCGACGACTTATTGTCATTCGATGTAGTCTGTCGTACGTACACATATTTACGATTTAGTATATACTTGTGAGTACGTTACTTCTCCTACATACGACTTTGTGTATCGTTCGTATGACTTAAAATGTTGTACGTTGTGACTAGTGTCAATTACACTTAAACATTTAGCCATTTTTTAGTTATATAGACCTACATCACTTTATCATATCGGGAGAGATGTATATCTTGAGACGAGGATGCAATGTTGCTTCTCAGGAAGAGGGAAAATAGTGAAATGGAAGTTACATTGTCATGTTTGCCATAAAGACTGACCTGTGACTGACATATCCGTATTGTCAATATCTCTCTCCCCCCACTTCCCCAATCAAACGAAAATATGAAATATGCAAACATATGTATTAGATCCTTTATAACATTTATTGATATCATATAAAAGTATCGCAATGCATTGTTTTCTGCATCGTATGGATCGCCTATACGAGTCTGAAGATTTGGAATAGGAAGCTGAATCTCGCTCTTGTGCTGCAGTGCACATTGGACATGTAACACACAGGATATACGCGTCCGCTAAGAGTTTTACACAATGCCCAATTTTTTAATCTTCCTTGTATTATGGAGCATGACTTTGAGAATGAACCCCATCGAAAGTGCACCTACCACATCGAGTTCGTTCTTGAAAATGTTATTTAATAGCTCACTGCAGAAAATATGCATAACTAGTTCATTGATCTTTGTTTAAAGTGATACACACACAATGACGTGTGCCCTTACGTGGAATACGTACACAACGTGAAGCCGTTTAAGCTTTTCACATGTAGTAAATTGCACATGTACTTAACAAAGTTGATTTGTCATATATTTTATATATATTCTTTACAAATTCTATTTCATATTTCGAAATTAATACAGTTATACATGTACATGTTCTGATATTTATTTTTCATTAGTATCGGTCTGACACCTTGAGGATTCACACGATAGGTTCCCTTCATAATGCTTATATAATGTACGAATGATTTTTTTTTCTTTTTTTCTATATTCTTTTCATTCCTTCTTTGATAACTTCCAATCGAAATCGAAAACTTGGATCAAAGCAAGATATCTTTTAGATTGAACTAAAGGAAGATGTATTTTACACTAAGTACGAAAAGTCTACACAAAGTCACAAGCATGATATAGTTATAGTAATATAGGAATACCTACCACTCCACTTGCTACGAGGTTGTTTTGTAGTGGTAAATCTGAAAATATACAAGCGGAAAAAGAAATAAAGTATAGTTTAGTAATTTCATTTAACCACACTTAACCACACCAATAGAATTCATTTTACTGCTCAAATGACCGTCGTAAGTCGGTAGTGTATCTTTCGTACAGTCAATATTTTTCTAATGTCATTGGAATTATTGCATTACTTGTTATGGTTTATTGTACATCTTCTGCCCTACAGCTACGTTAGATGTCTTATAGTTGATACGAAAAACCACTGAATGTAAGGGATTTCGGCGCAAAAAATCACAACCGTAATAGCGTGTATGACCATCGTTTGCACCAATGCAGTCTTCACACTTTCTACGCAATGAAAGAATAAGTTTATGCAGAAATGCTGCCATGGGAATGTTCCGACATATACGCAATGATAATCGACGCAAACTGCCAACGTAGCAAAAGGGGGGGGGGGTGACTCTGGACGGAGATGTCGTTCCATCTCATCCCAAACATTTTCTTAAGCCATATTTACAGTGGTAATCTCGACACATTCGTAAACAAAACTTCCTCAGCATCTCTATTATTGAAACATTTTACACCATGGTAACCTCGCAATATGGAAAAGGACGTATGCTGGCCTTTTGCAATCAGTTCCTTTGGGTCCTTTGGGATTAATGTCATTTGGGCATTCTGATTGTGGGATTTTCCGAACGGTGCTACTTTCTTGATATCGTCTCCACTGACATCCCATCTTTAAGCATCCCAATAGCGCACAAACGATAATTACTAAACCCAATGTCTATCTGTTCAATGTCTGTTGGCTTCAATACTCTCAATGCAGACAGGAAATTCTAACTGATTACTAACCACGTGTCACTTATGCTCGAATCCCCAGAAAAGCGTGCTGTGCCCGACAAGGCGAATCTAACGCGATAATTATCAAATTGAGTACTCAAATACGCGTTTAGTAGATTGAAGTATGCCTCCGAAAACAAAGAGCGACAAAAGAATAACTTTTTGTTCTTGTTTAACTTTATGTATATACAGTTTCTTTTTTCCGCAAGTATACATTTGCAAATAAAAACTGACACGTAAACTAAATTTAACGTTGTAACTTTCGCCATCCTTCTTTAAGTATAAGATAAGGCGGATATATTGGGATATTTATGATTTTAAAAGAACAAATTCATACCCGAAATAAATATTTCAAATTCATTGAAAAATATTAGCAAATTATTCTATAATTACTCACTCCCGCTTAGTTCTGTACTTTGGTTCTTTGGCTCGTAAGTCAATAAGATAATGGGTTTTTTTTTTCTCTGTTCAAATATATACTTTCGATTTCTAACATCAAGAAAGAGACATTATTTATTGAACAACGCATTTGGTGCTCTAAATTTATATACGTATGTATACTCTGAGATTTATTATTACCACGGTTGATATTGCTGCTGGTGGACTGATAGTTCCTACGGATAATCACAAATACAGCTTTGAGAATTTGTGTATGCTTCCGATTCACTGTGACAAAAGTCTATAAATCATACTGAAATTTATGAGTATCTGCCTGATGCATAACTCTGTCTTCAGATTGGTTCTTTAGTACTTACATTTAGGTCAATTTGGTAGTAAGTGTGTTCTTCACATATTCATACGTTTGATTTCCGCTTTTCGGCTTAAAGTATTACTTAAGAAAAACAATTTTTCGAAGTGCGCATACAGTCATTGAACACATAACAATGAACGCGTGAATAGTACATAAATTGCAGTAGTATAATAAGGGTGTAATTTTAGTGCTGCACACGGTTTGACCATTTAAATGTTCTTTCATATGATGCGCTACGTTTATACACGTATACATTTTCTTATATTTATTTCAGATAGGCACAGGGAGCAACTCACCATTATTCTTAAGCTTCTTAAATAACTCATCTATATTTAACTACCGTCTTTGTGGTAATAATATGGGAACACTTCATGACTGACAGCATTTATTTGCAAGATGAATTGCTGTATTATCTTTGTATGCTGTATTTCATCATAGCTGTATAAGCATAAAGCCTTATAACAAGTTTCATTATCTGTCGTTTTGTGAAAAAACAATGCAAAATCGATGTTATTTATAATAGAGAAAACTGCTTACTTTAAATTTACACTTCCCGTTATTATTACATATTTCTTTCAGTACTGGGCAATATATACACTCGCCATTCATTACCAAATATCCACTTTCAAAGGAATGAATTGCACGTTTACTTAATGCTAATTCTGATTCTTAAGAAAATGACCTATTTTTTATTTTATTATCGTTTTTCAAGCTTTGTTTTCTTTTTACTTCAAAATTTTACATTTACACTTAGATTAAAAAAAAAGTAGTGAATCTTTCTCAAAATCTGCAGACATATTAGATGATTCCGAATGTGAAACGGCGAATTTATTACAATATTATATGATTATATGGATTTGCACATCAGTAATAATATGATTACTGTATTCCATAATCATTTTAAATGATATATGAGTACCATCCATTTTCATTAATGGAAAGTGTTTCTCACACAATAATCATTATTTCCACTATCTATTTTCAACTAGTTCTTTTGTATTATAATAATGAAATAAAGAAAAAAAAAAAAAAAAAAAACATCAAATAGTTATTACGTCATTCATTTGCCATTTGTTTTCAAACATCCAAACAATACATGACAATTGAAATGTTATCTGATTCAGTAATTATCCTCAGGTTATGAGCTTTGACTTAATCTTATTGTGCACAAAATATTTGTAACTGAAATGTATGGTATTATTGCTGATGACATTTTTGTTTGATCAGTCATTGTGTAAGGTTTGTTTAAATATTTTTGAAATAGTATATTCTCATAAAAAAAAGAGTAGTAAGTGATATGACAATAGATTGCATTTTTGTAAATTCGCATTCCATAGATCAAAGATAGATTCTTAAACAGAAAATGACAGAGGCAAATCATTATTAGAAGCGGACAGTAGAGTGAAAAGTATGGAGTGTGTTTAATAGTGGTGTCTAAAATTGAAAAAAAGGATACTGAAACCGGAGGTTGAGATGAAAATAGAGGTAAAATAATCCGTTTATCAAATATTCAGAAGGGGAGTTCCTATGCCGTATTACTACATAGGAATTACTGCGCATATAGACGTTATGAATGATATATTACGCTGTATTCATTCAATTCTCCATATAATTCTGATTAACTAGAGCAACTTCATTTTTAAACAATCGTCACCATATGAGTGAAATATTCTCAGCATGACGATAAACTTATTTATATCTATCTATCATTTCCAACAAGGAATTTTCCCGCGATATATAAACTTGTTTCTGGGGGTTGAAAAAAGAAATTCCCATAAAAATTAGTCATCATTTTCAGGTACTGAAAGTGATTCACAATATAAATATTTTGATTACAGTTTTTCCATTTTTCATCTGATTTCAATTCAATATCCTTTACATTAACATTTCTTGTTTAAGAATGCAACACTACATTTATTTTTTTTTTTTCATTTCTGCTGGTGTCTTAACAACTAAACCAGTATCATCTGCATATATATCAGTAAAACACATTTCATCATTTGCATTTCAATTAATGGAAATTTGATAAGCATAATATGCTTTTCAAGGTCACTTAAATAATGAAAACAATGTAATATTTTACACTGCCAAACGTTACAGTTATTATTAAAACAATATGACAATACTCTTTTATGATTTTATATGAAAGATTTTGTACAACTGTAAATTAAGAAATTGAAAATCATGAACATTTGTACACTGACTTTGTTTAAAATTTCAAACAATGTACAATGAATACTCTGAGTGTGAGATGAGTGAATACCATAACCAAGATCTGTTCAGGTAATCAAAAAGTCAGTCTTTCAGTCATTTAAATCCCTTTGTTCTCTTGTGTTTTTCATTCATTATTTTTGTTTAGAGTTGAAACATGTGAGCACGACAAAGTAGATTCTCTTTAGTACTGCTCTAGACATGTTTTACATGTAAAGAAAAGAATATCCTGCTATATAATACCCACATATTGCAAAATCTCAGGAGATTTCGGTGTCGGATGTTTCATAACACATGCACTATGTAAAAAAGTGTTATAAAAACCATTAATATCACAGACCCTATTCAGAAAACCTCGTTTGCATATGCATACCACAATCATGAAATGAAACTGAAATATATTAATGATTGTTTTCAAATGCATTCATCTACAAAATTCAAAGGCATGTAGAACCACAAAGGCGTCGAGCTTAATTTGATTTAAAGCTGTTAAAAGTAGCAGAAATTGACCAGTTGTGTTCATCATTTTTGTTGAATTTCCATAATTTTTTGAATAGAGTAAAAATGAATGCTTAAACACCAACAGCCATATATCATATAATATCAAAATGTGAATAAAAGTTGTTAGTGGGCCACATAGCTCTTCGGTAGGGCTTTATCAAAAAGTAAAATGGTAACAGTTTCCTGATGGGGTCCATTGTGTAAACTTTGTTTAAATATTTTTGAAATAGTATATTCTCATTAAAACAGAATAGTAAATGGCATGACAATAGATTGCATTTTTCTCAAAAAAAAAGGTTATAAATGGTATTGACTATGACATCATAATAACATTTTATTGTTCTTAACGTCATTCTTGCAGAAAATGTTTTATCGAAGAAAATGTACATGTGAAATCTATCGAACACCATCACCTTTTTTACAAAGATAGAAATGGACGAGTTGTTACCATTGCCTGTAAAATATGGAAGCCTTATGCTTAATTTCTTTTGAAATATGGTCTAGGTTACAGTTTGTGTCGACGCTACTAACACTGTCACTAGAGCTATCAGCTTCTACATATCGTCCTAACACACTGTTCATTATTCGGTCAGTTATTGTATGTGCACGTGTGTAAGGGCTACAACACCATGCCGTACGCCGTTATGACGAAAGCCAATTGTGAATCACAATTGCACATTATCAGTTGATAAGGAATAAACACTCCACATGTGAGTTCTACTTAATTTATTTTTCATGCATTCAATTTAAGATTCTGTCTTAATCCATGCTATCATCCTTTATATCCGCATTAAATTTTGTAGGTGATTTGAAAACTTTCTCAGCTGCCATTTTCCATGCCGTAGTGGGAACTTTTCCAAATATGGGGAAAACCATGTGATATTTACACATCATCTATATTTAAGATAAACTGGAGTTACCTGCTCTTCCTTGCTATCGCTGCGCGAATAGAGAAGTGCCCAACGCTATTCTGTAGAGGTTATTCCCTCCGCAGCTTATTTTATTTATAGCGCAGGCGGCGAGGGCAGATAAGAAGCTCTACACACTGGGTGTAGATATTTGTAAAATTCTTCGGCAGTAGCATACACAGCATAGGTATACAGTACCTGAAAGTATATTACGAGAGGCTTGTGATGTTTAGCCTCGAGGTGGGTGTAATTAATTTTGTTGATCTTGGTTAAACGAAATCCAGTGAGATAAAAATAGCCAATAACATGTCACTTGTACCCAGGTCAGTATCGTTATGAATTAGTGGTCACTTGTCTAGATATTTTAAGATTTTCGTGACACGCATCGCCAGTCTATATTTAGGATTCTATGAAATATTTTATTTGTTCTTTATAAAACTGAAATTTATATCTAAATATATTATTATCACTTTATCATATATATTATATTGGTTTCCGTATTGGCGTTTATATGTCAAATTATGCATTGATCAGGTGTTTTACAAGCGTTCTATTGCAATTTCTCCAAATAAGGCAATGTGTCACGTGGTCTTCCCCATATTTGAATAAATGTACATCTTAAATCATAATCAATTCTGAAAAGTCCATGAAGTAATTTTTTCCAACTGGTCCAAACAAAAATACAGTTAACAAATAGATACACAGACATAGTGATTCAAAAATATTTCTTCCTCAATCGAGTGGTGGCAAACTAGACAAGTTAATACCCATCACATATAGACCATGTATCCAAACATACCTCAACATGTGCTTCATTGTTTAAATGGTCATTTTTCTATGGGATTATTCTATACCTGCCAGCTACAAAAAAGTTTCTTTTAAAATCATACATTTGTATGTTTCAGGTGGTGAAATGTGAATTAGAACCCAGGGCCTCTGACTTATCATGCCAGAGCTGTAACCACTGAGCTATTGAGTCCCAATATATTGACTGACTCTCACATACCTGTTTATCTGGTGATATACAGCTACAAAATCATGCCCATATCTCTACTAAATAATGCCAACGACCATGACTCTGTCAGCCTTTTTCTATCCTTACAGAAAAGAATGTCACTGAAATTCCATTGCTTTTACAGTTCTACTAATGAGATGCAAACTGGTAATGTAAAATGTATGTGTAAAAACCATTGATTTTCCAGTTTTCTGTAAAAACCCATTGCAATACCATTCGAAACTTATTGAAATCGGCGAATTATTTGAATCAGGTAGAACCAGTTAAATGACATCACATTTAACTGAAAAATCAATGTTGAAATACATCTTTCAGAAAACCATTGAAATACCATTGTTTCCCCAGTTATTCCACAACAGAAAAAAATTACATACAATGACTTATAGAAACAACGTTTTATTGTGTTCTTGTACGTGTAATGCCACTATGTTAATTTTCAAAGAATTGATATTAAACTTAATTAGATATACAAGGATAATCTTGCCAACAAATTATATATTGCCTACTAATTGAAAATGAATATGTATTTTCATTGAAATTTAGTTCTCACACTTAATTGTTCAGTAACCTACCTTGTTTTTCAGAATTTTGGAAAATGTTCATACACAAACAAATTAAATTAAGGCATAGAACAAAATTAAATTCCCTGAAAACATCATCAGAATTTCATATGTTTAATCCACAGTTGGTCACTCAACAAAATTAAGTAACTTATTATACCACAAAGATCCACAAAGTCTTCATAATATCTTTGGATACATGTCTCCTTCCAGTGGCTTCCAGTCACTTTTTTCTGTAAAAATGTCACCTTTGTATGCTTATCACATAGTTTAAATCGCATGTCTATGTATAAATTTTAGTTGAAATCACCTTTCTATGTTTCGATTTTATGCATCCAAGCATGTCTGTTGTTTCATTAAGCGAAGTTCCCATAAATGTTTTGAGGCAGGTGATCACTGATGTGTTGGAAAGTTCTGTAAATATAAATATCACAGATGAATTACCAAGTCTTTCAAGACAAAGGTGCAATTGGGTGGACAGGGTAGTCTAGGAGATGAACGGGATGAATAAGAGACGGAGAAAGGAACAGAATGGGGAGACAGGGTGAAAGAGATGAAAAAGCGATAGCCATACTCTCTATTGACCAACTTACATGTACACACGACTCCTGTCATGCGCGGATCCAGTGTGATGGACTGGGGATCTGGACCGACCCTAGGATTTGACGAAAATTTCTTTCTTATTGTTACAAAAATATGGATGAACCCCCAAAATTTCAGGATCCGCACCTGACTGTGCTCACTACTAAAGGTATATTGCATTATTACTAATTACTTGCTAACATGAGACTCCTCCAATCACAGACATCGCAGATAACGTGACTATTATGAAAGTATAAAAATACATATACGGACAGACTCGTTCACAGTACATTAAGTGTTTTCATTTTTTGAAAACTTCTATGAAAGTTACATCTAACGCTATTTAAATCATCCGTGTGTTCCGAAACGTTCAAAACATGTGTACATTTCCGTCAGCTTGTCATAAGCACTGACCTTCACTCTCTGCTAATTAACTCATTTCTACGGATTGTATCACATTTCCCGACCGTTTCCGCGGCAGAGAATTCCCGTCGAGCGCCATTTGATTTTGATATCGATAACTTACAAGTGATGGGTTCGACCAGGTATCATGAGGATTAACTTTTTTTCTTTCCGTTTGGGCACCCGGCAGCCCTCTATTGGATCAATTGGCTTTATTGATATTATTAGTATCGGGGAACTCATTGACCAACGTCCGTTACAGAGTGTTATAGCCAGGCCGTTCCACTTAGGAGTGCCTCATAGCTCCTTCATTTTATTTAAGGAGCGGAGTGCAACTCCTATTTGTTGCCCACCCTCCTCTTGTGTATATAGTGTGCATGAGTGCTGGAGGGTTGTGTTTATTTTGTACTGCTTGGATGGTCCGTGTTTCCAACGGCTTTAATTACAGGTGCCACCACACCGGAACAAATCTGTCGCAGCCAACAGAATTATTAACCTGGCCATTTATACCCCCCCCCCCCCGTCCCTCCCCCCATGGCTAGAGAGCGAGTAGTGATGGCATACCAATTAAGACTGTGAAATTGAAATTGAAAACTTTTTGGGGCACTGCCAGGAATCGAACTTTACAGAAATATAATCCTACATGTATTTTAATCGTGAGCATAATGTTTTATAATTTCAAGTTAAATAATGCAATGATAATTTCACTCTCATTGTTAGTTTCTTTTTCTAAATTCTTATTAACTGCGGAAGTAGAGTGTCAAAGAAAGAAAGTGTCCAGCCATGAAGATTCAACGTTTTCAATTATTAATTAAAATCCGAGCAGAAGAACACTGCTGGTGTAAAACAAAAAATTAGTACTTACCGGTACATTAGTAAAAAGAATGTCCCTCGAGACCTTCCGATGGTACATTTATATATACAACCAAATCCGTCTTTCTATTTTGAATTCTTCTATATTAATTATTCCATCATCGTCGCTTGTAAATTTATGCTCGTTTGGCTATCCTTTACAAATGCAAGAGCGCGTACACAACGATATGTAAACAAGACAAAACAAATCCAATCATATTGCTCGATCGGATGCAGCTTCAAATTCAAATGATACTAGGCTGTATAATAAGGTCATTTTCCCAAGATTCTCGAGAAATGTGTTATATAATACAGTTCGGCTATCAGGAATGGACGATATCAGATTTCACTGATCTGTCTCAGGTTGTACTGTAGTGTGGATACAGAAATTTTATTTTTCATGGAAATTAAACCACAGAATGCATTGCGTTAATGTTTCCCTACTGTACTGTTTTAAGGTGTATTAACTGAGAAGAAAAAAGGTCATGAAAGTTATGGTGTGTGTGTGTGGGTTAGGAAGAGGGGGGGGGGGTTATTGGAGTGTCTGTGCTTGAGACCTTGACAAAACAGGTATGTATTCAAAGTTATTTAGAAGAAAACCGAATGTAAACGACGATTTTATCATAATTAATAACAGTACCCCGGAAAATTAATCAACAAGATTGAAAATTGACATCGACGAAGTGAGCGCTGGTCCGTTATCGCATTTGCCGTGCTTTTCGGTACCATATATATGTAGGTGCTTGACGGTTACGGGGTTTCACAATGTAGTAGATCCATATCTTCATAGGTCTGTGGTACAAATTAATAGGGAGTAATAATACGCACTTTGTTAACACGGAATGGAAATACGATCCCTATCAAAATATTTTGAAGATCGTAGATGGCATCCAGTTATCACACAGCCATTATACATCGGGAGTTTCCAAGAGAGACATACTAAATTAATGCATCCGTTCCTTAAATAACTCTTTCCCGCGAATTTCTTAATATTTGTATCCCTTTTCAAAACTGAGTTCTGTTGAGTTCTGTCGCCGATCATATAATATAGCTAGATCGCGACTGTGTGTTTGTATCACCATTGAATTGGATAATTGTAATACTAAATGTCCAGTTATTTGAGATAATGGTATTTCAATGGAAATATTGAGGCATTAAAATCACAGTTATGATAAAACTTGAATTTCAATGGTCTTAAATTAATTGGTTTACTGAGACTTCAAGGTGAAACAATGGTATTCTTATAAAGTTATTTCAATGATAACTGCTAAAACACTGGATTTTCAATGCAGTTTCGATTGGAAATTTCCAGTTATTTTTTTTTTATCTAAGGGTATATCTTCAAACAATATGTACAAATGAGATTTACAATATTTACACATAATTACTGCAGTTTAAAAGTCAATGTCTTTAACTTTTTTTAAGCAGACATATATACTTGTTTCCATATATCAGATAATGTGAAAATGCCAATGTACACCTTAATACATGATTAACCATAGTCATGCTATATATAATACACAGAAATAGTGCTGTGAGCTGAATAGTTTTCTATGTATTTTGAAAAATAGAAATATATTTTTGTTTGCTGTTTTATGAAGGTTGTTTGCATGATAATATAGACATATTATATACCAAAATGTTAAGGAATGTTTGAAGTTCATGAATATTGTAAAAGTTTGTCCACAATTTATGCACAGTAAAGTTAAACTGCAGGTAAATACAGGCAAAATAACAAAAAGCTAGATTTAGCAATAAATGTATGAATTTATTTTTACAAATACAATAAAAGAGATTGAAATAAGAAGTAATAATTGAATAAAAATCACACACCAGTAGGCCAGTAGTTATTTTTCAGGTAAAACTCAGGTAACATTGAATTATATTTGAAGTATATCTCATGACAGTTGCTAATTGAGGTATATGTTGCTCTGAAATGATGCCCAGTGTTGTTATATAACTGAACTAGTTTGAATAACCGATTAAAAGCGCGGTTTCCACGTCGTACCTGCAAGGTAGTATCGGCCAGGTGTAAAATAATTCAAAGTGCCAGTGTCGATATCTAGTGATCACCAATAAAAAAAAAGGATCACATTTACTAAATATGTTGTCCAGTAACAATAAGGCCCATCGGCATCATAATAATTAATCCTTAAACACCTTCATTTCCCTCTTCAGTTTTGTGAAATATCAATAACAAAAAACGGAGGTATGCTTTCAGTCGCCGGTATTATCCGTAGATACTGGTCTACACACTGATAAGTTTCATGTGCCATTGTAATCATTGTCATTGATAAACAAATTGAGGAAATCCAAAGAAGATCGACATCTTCAGTCATGTTTACAAACACCTGTAAAATCCAAGGTCAACACGTGGACGGCCGCCGTCACGGGCGCGTCAATTATGCATGAAATATGCCCGATCGTATGTTTTTTTTTTTTTATAATCATTGTCTTCAATTATATCTGCGACATTAAATGCAATAATTTCTACATCACTACCATCGTTCCAAAGACTTATTTGAAGTAAGAATCAAGTTGCATTTATAAATCCGCCATCTTGAAATACAAATTTTGATCTCCCTTTTTCCTGCATCTTAATATATGAACCAATCACATTTAAGGTTACGTCATGGAAAGTGTTTTACGATAGGAAATCTGTCTCCATTTATAGAATGTCTTTTTATAACATTTACAACGATTGGAAGGCTATAAATACGATCTAAAAATAAGCTATAGTCGACATAGTTGTTACCAGGAATATTCCAGGTTCAGCTCGCAGCGCGTGTATTCGATTCCCGGAATATTCCGGATTCAGCATGACCAAGGTTATTTCTGAAAAGTCTATACAGTCTTTTTTTTTTTCCAAATTGGTCCACACAAAAATACAGTTAACAAATAGATGCACTGACACGCTGTTTCAAAAATATCTCTCCCTCAGTCATATGGTGGCAAACTAGATAAGTTAATATCCATTACATATAAACCATGTATCCAAACATACCTCAGCATGTGCTCCATTGTTTAAACGGTCACTTTTCTCTGGGATTCTCTCTACACCTGCCAGCTACAAAAAAGAAGTTGGGTTATGTAACTATGGTCATAAAGGACATTTTATATGTAAATATATTGTCCCTCTTTGGACAGACATTTTTTATTCCAAAATCATACATTTGTATGTAACAGGTGGTGAAAACAACTCAAGGTCTCTGACCTATTGTGCCAAAGCTGTAACAAATGTGCCATTGAGTCCCAATATATTGATTGACTATCACACACCTGTTTATCTGGTGATATGCATTTCAAGTTACAAAATCATGCCAACAAATCTTTCAAACAAAGCCAATCACCATGACTGTGTCAGGCTTTTCTACATGTTCCAACTACAAATGAGACTTACAATATTTATATATCATAACTGCAGTTTGAAAAAAAATATAAATATATTGTCCCTCTTTGGCAGACATCCAGACATGTATTCTTCTAAAATCATACATGTGTATGTTAGAGGTGGTGAAAAGTGAAATCTCAATCTGGACTTGATGAAACCACCGAGCTATTTAGACCCAATCTACCCTCTTTTACGCAAACATATAAACGTGATTCCATGTTTTTAGATAAGAGAATTTTAAGACATAATTTTGGGTTTTATACTAGAATCATACATTCTAAACACAACTCAACATCTCCAACTAACAAGAGTTTCAAGATTATAACCCTTCTTTGGCAGACATATTTACATGAGCTCATTACTCAGTTATACACTGTAGTCTTGTATAGTGGTTTCACATTCACAAAGCACATCATACAAGTGTGAAAATGTAGAATTTTTTAAAATATCAATTTATCAAGTCAGAAAGGTGTTTATTTATTGTTTTTGTTTTTCTTTAACTTGTACCAAGATGTGTTTGTGAAACTTGAATGCCCCCCAGTGACACTAAAGTCCAAATATGGCAAATTTTGAAATGTAGGTCAAGGGTCACAGTCAATGTTACAGGGTTATCGACCTTGGTGTCATTTGAAAGGGTTTAATTATTTGAGTATGCATACCAAACATGCAGTCACTATCTGTAATGGTGCAAAAGTTATTGTATTTTGTGAAAAATAGGACAGAATTATGGACAGACAGACAGACAGACGGACGGACGGACAGACAGATGGACAGACAGACAGATAATCCAAATCCCATATGCCCCAAACCTTTCTGGATGAGGGCATAAAAAGTATTTGAGTGAAAAGTGAATAAAACATTGAAGTTTAGATCACTTTCATCATTCTCAGTGATAACCGGAGGTAACACCAGATAAAATGAAACTTACCTGTCTCTTCTACATACCTAGGTATATTATCCCCCAAAATTTGGATATATGATCATTTTCAGTTTCTGATAATTTACGTGTACAAAATTAGAAGAAGTACAACAAAGTGAAATATTTGAGATATCTTAAACGAAGTAAAAGGTTGTTATTCGCTTAAATCTAGCAAATGTCCTTTAATTTTCTTCATGAAATCTTAAAAACGTCCAAGAAAAACTGTGAAACTCAACAGACAGCTTCCGGTGACTACCGAAAGCAGCATTGGGCAAGATGAGACCTGTTTAACACATCTTTATAGTATACAAATGTATATTACCCACGAAAGTTTCATTTCCTAGTCACTTAGAGTTTCTGAAATCATTTACAGACAAACATTAAAAATAAACAGGAGGCCCAAGTGAGCCTATATCGCTCACCTGAGTACCTAGATTATCAGTCATGCAGGAAACAAGAATAATTTATTTTTGCATTGCTGTGACTAAGTCAATAAATTGTTGAGAATATGTCAAATTTTATTTCAGACCAGAATAAAAAACAGTTTTTTACACCTCCATTCAGGTGATTTTGATATTAAGCATTGCTCTGTCTTTGCAAGATCTTATTCAGGGCAACAAGTTTATCATTTTCTTTAGGTGGGGCCTTTTGCTGACTGGTTTGAAGTCAGGGTTATGAACAACAATTGTTCCAAATATTGTCGAGATCCAACTTAAAATGGCCTAATTTCATATGTTGAGTTTTGAGAAACATCTAAAAACTTATTTAGATGTGTAAAGAAATGGGAAAAAAAATTGACCACAGCCGGATTTGAACCGCTACTCTCCATATTTTATTTACCAAGTGGTATATGTACTAGTGTTGTACATCGGAAGTGATTTAAAAATCGATAATAAGAAGATAATCGAAAAAGGTAATCCGATCAATTATCGATTTAAATCGGAAATACATATTCTTTGAAATTAGGAGTTTGACACATAAAAGATCACATAGCAAATCTGATTTTGATTTGGGCGATTAGGCGTCGTTGTTGGTTTAAGTCGCCTTCTTGTTAGTATTAGACAATTTGTGCGAAATAATATTCTAAACAATATGCGCGCAGTTTTATGGTCCTGTACGTAAACCGGAATTTATATATACATGACGGTCATGTAAATAGTTGAGGAAGTATGCCATGGCTATTTACATGATGGTGCATGGTGTTCCGAAATTGATATGGCTATTTACACAACGGCCGTGTACCTAAAGTGATATGGTTATATGCAACGGTCATGTACCTAAAGTGATATGGCTAAATACACGACGGTCGTGTACCTAAATGATGTAGCTATATACACTAAGGTCGTGTACCTAAATGATTTGGCTATTTACACGACGCCCGTGTCACGGTGTACCTAACAGACATCCTGTCGAGGCCGCTTGTGCCCAAATGTTTGATACAGAAATTTTATTTGTGTACTACATATATGCGTACATAGAAGAGCTTGCATTTCGACGTAACAAATATAAAACCAGTAAATAATTTTTATTTCAGTTTCTACAAGAAGTTACACTCGTGTACCTAATTAAAATGATTTGCTGAATGAGAGATAGGAAATGGGGGAGAGGGTGTTATGCAAGCGACTCCCTGTCCTGTTTCTGCGTGTTAATTCTGTCAAACAAAATGATAAAATCGCTCAATAAAGAGATTTTGTTGTGTATAAAACAAATAAAATTACTGATCACAGGAATTGTTGAAGAAATATCTTCTTTCCGCATTCTGGTATCCTTGGCCTTTTATTCTCTAAATCCGTAAATTTTCGAGAAAGGGGTACCTCACAGTTATGGGTTATATACCCGTTGTCTGCTTAGGTAATGTACATAGGTAACACAACGATCATGTAAATAGCCATATCACTTTAGGTAAACAACCGCCGTGTATATAGCCATATGACCTTCGGTATACGACCATCGTTTGAACCACCATTGAACAAATGGTTCATCACTAATATATACCACTGTGAGACCCATTTTTAGACATGGTGGCACTATCTGTTGACCAATTTGGATGAAATGTAAAAACTGATAGAGGACCTATAGAACTTCATGTATAACATGTTAAATTAAAATCTTTCATGTGGTATAACAACAGAAGTTAATTAGAGCTGTCCTAACGGGACAAATACCCCCGCTGTAACAAAATGGAGACATGCATTATTTCATCCCTTTATGACAACTCATGAAGCATCCACAGAGAAGGTATAACAATATTTTAACCATTTTGTCTATTGTGACCTTGACCCTTGACCCATGACCTTGGTTCAAGGTGATAACACACCTTTTGCTCCTAAGCAAAAATACTGTGAAATATTTTTGAAATCCGTGCAGAGGAAGAAGTTATGGCTCAGACAAGGTTTTAATTATTGTGTCTACCACGACCTTGACATTTGACCTTGGTTCAAGGTCATCACACACCCTTGGATCCTAAGCAACAGAACTGTGAAATATTTTTGAAATCCGTGCACAGGGTGAGAAGTTATGGCCCGGACAAGGTTTTGTGGAATGACGGACAGACAGACAGAGTGATTCCTATATACTCTTGCCCCCAACACTTTGTTTGCGGGGGGGGGGGGGGATAAAAATGTGAAGAATTGTCCCTATACATCCTCATTTGAAAGTCTTTAAAAATTCATAGAAAATCCAAAAATTGAGATACAGACAAAAATTCCTTCACACTATTATTCCTTACCATAATTATGATCAGAATGGTCAATAAGAAATCATCATTATCAATTAACTGGGAAATATGACACTTTTCTGCATTGAAATCACCTAGTCCAAAAGTATGTCGAACAAATTTCTAAAATTTGATTTTGCAAGGAAACCAAAATGACAATACGTCTTCACTCATCCCTCTAGATCATTTCTATGCATTCTGATTTTCTCTACATACAGCCAGTATGAAAAAGAAGATTGTCAAAAGAGGTTACTCTTTTGTGACCTACTTTTTACTGTGGTGGCACCACCTGTAAAGGGGTCTGGACGAAAACGACAGAATTTGAAGAGGATCATAAGTGACTTATTTGAACCAAGATTTATTATAATCTTTTGCACACTTTTGCAGAAAAAGTTGAAAATGTGAAAAATGGCCAACCCCCCCCCCCCCCCTCCCCCCTTTGTTTTTGGAATTCATAAAAACTCCAAAAATTGAGATATTGACAAAATTATTTCATAATATTATTCCTTACCACATAATTATGATCAAAATAGTCCATAAGAAATCATCATTATCAATTCAGTGAAAAACGTACCATTTTCTGCATTGAAATTACTAAGTCCCAAAAATGTCGAAAAAACGTAAAAAAAAATGATTTTGGAACAGAACCAAAAATAACAACAATTCTTAACACATCCCTCTAGATCCTTCCTATGCACTTACTTTGTCTCTGTATGCCCCCGGTCTGAAGAAGAAGTTTGTTAAAGGAGGGTACCCCTTTGTGACCTACTTTTGCCTGTGGTGGCGCCGCCTGTTGACGAATCTGGACGAAAAACAACAACACTTCTAGGGGACCATGAGTACTTCATGCATACCAAGCTTCATCAAATTCTGTTTAGCAGTTCTGAAGAAGTCAACAATGTGAAAAGTTAACGACGGACGACGGACTACGATTAATCACAATAGTCCACCTGAGCCGAAGGTTCAGGTGAACTAAAAACTAGAAAAAAAATGATATTAAAAAGATGTTGCAGCTTTAAAAAATCTAGATAAGTTATTGCCTACCATTATAATCTAATATGTATTTTACAGTGAGTCCATCTTGACCCTGACTCAATCCAAAAGTTGTAGTCTTTTTTCTAGTGTTGTGTTTTTTCTTTTCTGCAATTACAATTTGTTCCTTTGTTAATTAATTATAATATGTATGATCTTATATAAAGATGTAAATTTATCAATAAAAGATCAAAGGTCACGGTCAAGGTCACATGATAAAATTTTTGGTACCAGTGGAAAGGTATTGCAATTAGGGACACTCATACCACATTGTAAATATGAAGGCCCTTGGTCTTACAATTACAATTAAAGTAGTTAAAAAGTAACATTGAAGTAGGTCAAAGGTCCAGTCAATGTCACATGATATAAAATTCTGATACCAACGGAAAATGTATTGCTGTTAGGGGACACACAAGACAAAAATGACGGCCCCATGTCTAACGGTTGAAAAGTTATGACCAAGGTGAAAGTTTTTGTAACAGACGGACAGACACACAGACATAAGTTGAGATCTATTGTCGAGCGGAGGACAATTTTAAGCGAGTTTGAGTGTCAATGCAAATTGGATTTTAACTTTAAAATCGTTAACAAATTACAAAATGCAGTCTTTAAACAAAATTATTGCAAGAAAATACACACGTTCATTTATATGTTACTGCCTTCCCATAATACAGTGAAAAAATGATTATTAATCTGCTAAAATTAGCCAAAATGAATCTAAGAGGATAATACATAATTTATTATCTATGACCATCAATTTTCCCTTCATTAATACTAGCTATTTTACAAAGTTTGAGCTGATTATGCAGATAACCACACTGATTTTCTGAATAAATAACACCACTCTTTGAAACAGATGTCATAGTACACAATAAACAATTTTCTGTTACTTAGTGTATTTTAAAGCATTCCTGTGAAATGGTTGGGCGAGGAGACTTTTTAATGCAAGCGAGACAGTAGAATTACAGTAAATTCCAAAGTATTTACTCAAGAACTTGCAGTGAATCATTAAATTTACTCACCTGAGTGGCTAAACCATAGGCTGTGATGAGCAAGCATTGCGAACAGAAATGCAATAAGCCTTACACATTCTTTTGGGGGCAGAAATCAACTATTAATTTCACTTAGACCCGCCACTAAGTACATGTACATGTACAAAATACAGTATGCCTTTAAGCCCTTCTTACAATGTAAATGCGTCAGCTTTGATTCAGTATAAACAGGGCATAAATATACATGTACTTCCCAGGTTGTCTTAACATTCCTGCTTTGGAGTGACGTTACACTGACTTCGAGCCCGATATTAAATAGTTCTTAGTTTGGCTTTATTGTTATTCTCATTTGATATTTGCGACTATTCAATAGTGATACAAAACTTTTTCTCTTTTTTAATCTGTCTGTCAATCGTGGCCACTACGCGATGTTTAGCCTCCATATTATAATAAATAAACTAGGATTTCAACTGTTCATTACCTTATAATTATTCTTGAAATCTTTGTGAAGGACCGCATTAAGCTGAAAAGAATACATAATTATGCATAAGACTTTTATGAACATATATACCCATCTATTTAAAAATTGATACAGCTGTGCATGTAGGAGCCTGCAGTATAAATTTCCAACACAATCATTCATGACTGTCTAATTTTCAATTAATAATCCTTCGTTCGTGGATTACCTTAGCATCATCTATCCAAGTGAACTGTAGGTCAAAGAAACCACACAAAGTAGTAATTCTACTTTGAATTTAGATATTATGTTGTCTTTCGACATTAATGGTCAATTGAACACCTCACTCTATGACAAAGGTGACGATTTAAATTTCGCTATCACAAACTTTCCTTTCATAAGTAGCAACACTCCATCATCGCCCGCATACGGCGTATTCATATCTCAGTTAATACGTTATTCCAGAGCATGTTCAAATTACAATGACTTTGTTCTGAGGGCTAGGCGACTTTCAGTTAAGCTGCTCAACCAGAGTTATATATGAGCTAGACTAGCAACGTCACTGAGGAAGTTCTACGGTGGTTACGAGACTCTTATTACTCCATACGATATCTCGTTATCCAGACTTTTAAATGATATTCTGGACTGAGACCGATTGCGATCATTTTACACAGATTTGACACCTTCTATACTAGAAGGTTACCTACTTTGACTTCTTCATATGGAATTTACAAGATTTGACTCTTTCTACTGGGTATATGTGACGGGTGTTGCTAGCAAGCAGGAGATGCTCACTCTCCCCGGGCACCTGATCTCACTCCATCACAGGGGTTCACATATGCTCTTCAAGTAGACATATTTTGCTATTTTCCACTTGTTTTTCATTTTCACTGCTTTTGTATGTCCTCTGGTTTCATGATTTTTAGACTTATGGTTTGGATTTATCCATCATCTTTATATTTGCTGTTCCCTTATCAACGATCGGACTACCCTGCATGTTTTATTTAACTATCTAACACTTAGAGGTTTCTACGTGTTGTAAAATATTAGATAAAAAAATTTGAAAACTATAGTTTAATATTGTAAAATTTCTCTATGTAATGTTTATTCGCGACATTCTGTTGTTACGCCATTGCGTCGATGGTATGAGGTCATATTTAATATTTACATTCGTTATAAAAGTCATAAATCTAAACCATAGAGTCGATTGTCTTAAAATAATGACGGGTTCCCTTTTCATTTATGTAGCTTTGTTTTGATATAACATCCAGGAGGCAGTTGTTCGAAACTTTAACCACTGGTTAAGATAACCATTGGTAAAAATTTATTTGACTTTATCCTGGATATGAGAAGACTTGTAGTACATGTATATAAAACAAGCTCTGTAAAGAAATTTAGATTTTAAGGCAAAAATGTTATAAATTAAAGCAATTGTCTCTCAAACTAAATTAACCACTGGTTAGTTTAACCTGCGGTTAAAGTTTTGAACAACTGCCCCCAGGTTATTAACTTTTAACATAATGCTGTTTTCACATTGACAAGTCTGGCCTTAGTTAAGTTTAGGGGACCAGGATTATATAGACTAGAATGTTGTATACATCAAAGACATTTTACCGCTACTACCTTATTTGCGAGCACTATATTGGAGTGTTCTGCAACACAGGCCAATGCCAAAGAGGTTGAGACTAGAGGAGATAGGGAAAATGGTGGTTAAAATGGAGTAACGATATGTGAATCGTCAGCCATTTTGGTTTGTTTATATCTAGGCAAATGCGAGAATAAGTGGCATATCTAAGGAGCACCGGTTGGCTTTCTCGGCGTCTCAATGCATTTTGACATCATAACGACCTTTGTCGTGACATAAAATCGCATGACCATGATCTAAGACATCCTTTCCAACATTATCTTTAATTACTTCACTTCGATGTAAGAGAATAGGTACCGTGCAATTATTCGGTTCCATGAACATTTCCTCAGTTTGATGGTTGTATGGAACAAGAAGCCTGTGAAGAGGGGCAAGTACTGCAATGACTACAGGTTGTAAAATTATTCGGTTCCATGAATGTTTCCATAATTAGGTGGTTGTATGGGTTGCCAGAGGTTTCGGACAAAAACTTTTTCGGACTAGAGAGGTTCCGGACAAGAGATTTCGGACAAAAACTGGTTCGGTCCCCATGTTATGTTGAAGTAGTTAGGTGTATTCTTAGAACATTTTAATGGTCTTGGCATATAGTAACATGCATATTTCCTCTATTCATGTCAGCATAGATTGGAGAAAGATCACTAAATACCGGTAGGTCCGTAACCAAAACAGTTTCCGTTCATTATCCCTGGCCCTGCAATGGGTGCATATATTGAAGGTAAATGTATAGGCTACACATATATCATGACAATATCTAGGTCAAATTTTGATATGGCTACCATAGAGCATTGTTGACAGAGTTACACCCCTTGATCTTAGAAAATGATCGTCTTAACTGGAAAATCTTTTTTTCTATGCACGAAGCACTACGCGCAAGAAGTAACTTAACAGCTCTTTTAAATCATAGCTGTATTTTAGTGTAGTGTGTGTATTTTTGCGATTTCTGGTGGTTTCTGGCAGTGTCCTCTGGATTATGAAGAAAAAACCAACAGTATTACGAAAAACAAAATAAAATTTCTGGAAAATGTCCTGTTTTCTTACAATGTTTTAAGAACATTGTCATAAAAATTTCTATGACATGAATTCGTCTGTATAGTTAACACACCGGTGTTATAGTAAACACTTAGCTTAATGTTTGAAAAGGTCTACAATTATCATGGAAACAGGGGCGGATCCAGAAGCAGAAGTGGGTGGTGTCGGTGGAGGCCCAAAGGGCCGACCCGAAGCACGAAGTGCCGAGAGGGGGATAATATGGGAGGGGTTATACCCCTCCTATATGGGAGGGGGTGTCCATGGACCTCCCTGGGAAATTTTTAAAATGTCGAATAAAATGGTGTAATCTGGTATATTTTTCAGTCTTTTTTTCAATAATGACAGGAATTTTTTTTCTGTCTGCTGAGAACAAGGCTATAAAGTCATATCCCCCCCCCCTTAATTCGCCGTTGTTGAAATATAGGGCCGAAATCTCTGTAAGAGAACCGGCAAATAATCATTTTTAAAAACGTGGGACCGAAACCTCTGAGGCCGAACCGGATTTTGTCCGAGACCACTCTAATCCGAACAAGTTTTTGTCCGAAACCTCTGGCAACCGTTGTATGAAGCATTAGGAGCTTGCGAAGAGAGACAAGTACTACAATGACTATAGGTTGTGATCACTTGTATTGTTGTAACTCGAGCAGAGGAAACTCGGTCCTAAGGGGCCAACAAATTTCTTCGAAAAGTAGTCAATTTCCTGAATGTAACCAAAAAAAAAAAAAAAAAAAAAAACAAACAAACAAAAAAAAACAAACAAACAAAAATATAAACAAAACATCAGAACCTACAGAAACACATCTCAACACACATTTTACAGAGAACCCGGTCCAAAATCTTTATCTTTAAGTTTTATAACTCCGGTTCCTTAAACTTAACTAAATATCCCCTCCATTGAATATATATTCTCCAAGCTTCATCATATTTCACGAACACTTCAGATAAAGTAGTTTTATCAAAATAATCAGTGATAAAATACAAGCAAAACAAAAGAAACCAGCATAAAACCTCTGATGTACTTACATATCTCCTGCCGCGCCGTAACTAAAAAAAGCCATGGTTGTTCGAAAGACGTTTCAAACCATAGGAATAACCCGAGGCTCATTTTCGAACGAAATATAAATGAATCCGATGAATACATTGTGGAACTCGATTTGCACTCTTCTTCTTCCGGAAGAGTTCCCCCGCGCGCGCTATTTGAACTCTTCAACTTCCAGAAGCTCTTCTGTTTCTTTTACTCTGGAGCTAGAAGAAAAAAGAAGAAAGATGGCGGCAACGCAGAACATTACTTTAAAATGTGATGAATGTGGGCATTTTCTTGCGACAATGACGCAGTTTAATATTCATGAGTGACCTTCTGAAGAAGGTAAACAACTTAACAAGTTTTGGTCGATTGAAAATTAAAGATATGCATAGAAAGAGGATTTCACTTGCACTTGATTGTTTCCACTTTTAATGTACAAATATGCCAGTAGCGGATTTAGAGGGGAAGGGGGGGGGGTGGGTCTGCCCAATTTTCGCCACATATATACCAGTCAAAATCCATATTTGGCGCAAAAATGGCTGTGTAGTTTGGTTAATACACATGTGCCCCCCCCCCCCTTTTTTTTCGGAAATACTGGATCCGTACTGGCGTGTCGCCAGGCGAACGTTTGTACGCACAAACGTCCACATCATTTTTGGAAAAAAAGAGGAAAGAGATTAGGAAATCTGAAATATCAAAAGGTAGTAAAGGGCAATATTTATGACCATTATATTTGTCCTCTCCGGAACTGTTATTAACATATTCATTTTATATTCACGAAAAATTCGTTCAGGAAGTTCTTTAATTGAATTAGTGAGCTTTCTAATTTATTTCGTAATTATGTGCACATAGAGCTGTTAAATTGAATTAGAAATCTGTCTACAGAAAGCTCCCCAATTCAATTAAACAAGCTTTCGTATTAAATTATTTGGCTCCCTATTTCAAATTGAGAACCCTTTAATTCAATTACAGTTAGGTGCAGTCCTAACCTTACATAAAGTGCACTTCAAGTTAACTTTATGATTGCTTTTCAAGTTTACTCGGCGACAACAGAGTAAACTTGGAATCAAGTTTAGTAGTAAACTTGATTCCCAGTTTAGTCCTAAACATGATTCCAAGTTTACTCCAAGTGCACCTCAAGTTTAGTTTACTTCTATATACATGTACATTTACTATATTTTTCTATATTAAAACAGTTTTTTTTAAATATAAAATATGCAATTGTATATAATACACAATTATTACTATTGTGTTATACGAAACTGAATAATTGTAATAAATAAAAGTGAAAAGTAAACTTGGTGTCACGTGATAGTAAATTTGAAGACTGAATTACGTTAAAGTAAACTTGATATCAAGTGCACTTGACTAAACTTTATGACTGGTACTTAGGACGAAAAACTAAACTTGAGGTGCACTTGTCAAGTGCACTGGAATGTAAGGTTTGGACTGCACCCAACTGTATAATTAAATATCTTTCTAATTTGAGTGTTCTTTATATGTACATAATGACATAGATTTCTAAATGAATACGAGATCTCGCTTACACAATTAGAGAGCTCTTATTCATAAAACGATATCGTAAAATTAGCTCTATACTTTAGCGAGACGTGATATGTCTAACGCATGCCAAAGCTCACTAATTTTATGAAAGAGCTTTTGCATTGGGTATGATTAATTAGAGCTCTCTTTTGAAATTCAACAAATATATTGCATTGTTTGGTGACTGGAATTATAAATTTCTGTTAGAGGTATTTCATTCCAGTTTCGTCATCTCCTGTGTCAAGCTGGAATGTCCAAGGAACAAATGTATTGTTGAACAGTTATGATGACAGAAAAGATAAGTTTAACATTTCGGTCATTAAAAAGAAAACTCTGTAGCAAGCCATAACAGATAGAGTAAATACACAGATAGGCAGTTCTTTCACCATTGCACAAGTGGAGGGCAGACGGAAAACCGTTTTTACGGCATACCGGAAACACAGAGATGACTAGATGAAAAATGGACGGTCATGAGAAACATTCGAATATTTTGATATAATGAAGAATATATTGGGCGATAGTCACTCAACTACATAAAAGTTTGTAAGCAGTAGCATCAAGAGCTCACTCCAGCCAGGGGTAGGGTGCAGCAAATTCACAGAACAGTAGCTCCGAGAGTGGTGATGAAGGTAATACTACTACACAAAAGAAAAGAAAAATTGATGATGATAAAGAATCCCTGAATGGTCTCAAAAGAAGAAAAAGTGCCTCGGATGCCACTCAGATGATCTCATTTTTGGAAAAATATACTGCAAAAACAGCAGAAAGACAAAGTCAACAGCTATTTTTAGTATGAAGGTCAAGGTCACAAACGTCCTTGTCATTTGAAAGAGTTCCATTTGTTGGATATGCTTACCAAATATTATATCAAGTCTCTATATCTTACGGTTTAAAAGTTATGGCCAAGGTCAAAGGTTTTTTGACACAGACAGATGGACAGACAGACCAAAATCCAGATATCCCAAAATTTCATTACAGGGGCATGCAATTTAAACGCAAACGTTAACTGAAAAGTTGATAGACAGACAACAGACAAACATCATCAATCCATAAGCTTCATTTCGGCTAAAAGATTTAAGAGATCTATCTGTATTGGACCAATAAATTTCAGAGATCTATCTGTATTAGGTTTTCGGCATTGTTCTTTACACACTACTTAAACGATGGATGCATGTCGCTTCACCTGGTAGATGCAAATGGTCGGATTCACCTCCATGGCAGATGACACCAACTGCCGAAGATGAGTATGAGAGTGATGTGACATTGACTTTCGATATTGGTAACCTTGAAGAAGGCTATGATAGTCACGAGAATGTAATATGGTGGTCATCCAGACGGTGTAGCAGATCTGGATAGAAGTACATGTAAAATACCAGACAACATCAAGTGTGAAATGTGTTAACTGCTTTTTGTTTTTAATTTATTTTCAAGAAGTTCATAAGTTTTGTTGATGTGACTTTGACATTCTTTTATCTACCATTTCTTTTAAAGACTTTCATTGTTGTTGTTCATTGTTTTATTATGGTTACTTTTACAGATGATACATAGTTTAGTTTGCATTTTTTGTTGTGTTATTAAACGTCTCTTAAGATTGCCTTGCTGATCAGCACCTTGGGCTCCGTCTGCTGGTGGCATGTTGTCGTCTGGGTCATTCTCCAAACACTCCTCCGGTTCATCCTGATTAAGTGCCAAACGTTATGCAAAACACATGCAGTTGTGATTATTTTAACTGTACAATCAATGTCATTGACATTCACAAACTGTAGTCGTCTGAATCTTCCTTTCATAATACCAAATGCATTTTCAATTATGGAACGTGTACTGCACAGGGATCTGTTGACGTTTCTGTCCATGTTGTTGAGATTTCCTGTATCTCTGTATGGTTTCTTGACATATCTTGAGAGAAGATAGGCCCCATCTGCAACTACATGGTTTTATCCACACAAAAATGCCTGATTAGTATAGAAAGGAGATTTTCTGTAAACTCTGGCATCATGTACCCGACCAGGCCATCCACAGTATCAGTAAAGAAGCGAACATCTCGACAAATGGCTTGAAGAATCACCGAGTGATAACCTTTTCTGTTCACATAATCCATCTCTCTCTTTTTTTGGAGATTTGTTGGCAATGTGTGTGGAAATCCATCCCGATTTAAGTTCGAACCTATCAATAATGGCTTGCTTCTCAATATCCGATGGCCACAAAATAAACTTCTTACACATAGATGTGCTGAATACATGTAACATTTTTCTATTGTGTTCTATAAATGTAGATTGCTGAACATCAAAAAACGATTTGATATTGAACGGACAGTCTCTTGTGTTCCAATATACCACAGGGTCATTAGAAGGTCTTTTTCAAGTGGTACATGTGGTCTTCCAGCAGTTGCTGGTGCAAATGTTTCAAGACCTCCAAGGTGAGTCAAAATCAATTCAAAGGTCTCTCTTGACACCCTGAACATCCTCTTAAAATCATTTGGTAAATACCTTGAAACCAGATCTTCAACATCCATTCACTTTATGACGGTCATCTGTATTTCTAAAATGAAAAATGATAAATACATGTAAACATGTAGCGACTAAATCCATTTTAAAAGTGTTAAAGTGAACTGTTTGATAAATGTTTACCAGTCATAAAGTACTTTGTAACAAGCGACCCAGTCATTCTTAATCGAACACAGGGGCATTAATGTCTTGCTCATTATGACCAATATTTGAATGTCACTGGATTAATTAAAACTTATACTATAAAAAAGGATACTTCAAAATTTGGAGTCTGGACGTCTATGTCCCGTCACTATATAGATGTTATATCGCTGAACATAAGTTCACAGGGACGATAAAGCTCTATAATTCAACCAACCAACCTGCATGTCGCCCTCCCACTTGACTACAGACTACACTTTCCTCCCTTGTTTCATGTACCACACACAAAGTCCCCCCCCCCCCCAATTTAATGTTTACATCTTTTTTTATTTTATTTACCAGTGTGGCCATGGTATTTATAGAGATTTAAACATGCCCACTGGTAGAAATGTTGTCGCATGAATTCACTACTGCAAGAATTAAGAGTGAGTTCATAGGGGTCAAGATATGTATTGATAGATATTATGATACATACATAAACTTCAGATAAAAATAAGTGATAGGATTTTTGCAGTGATTTTTTTTTATTTATAAAGGAAAGAACAAACCAGAAAAAAAAAAACTGTAAATGTATATTTGTACGATTTATATTTTCAAGCTATTTATTTCTTTTCAAAATTCCGAAGGCATATGATTATTTTAAATTTAAAACAATAATCGTTTACTCATCAGAGGATACGTCTATATATACCCAAAAAATCTCTCAGCAAATTTCTCTTCAGCAAAATCTGCACATAATAGGAAACTATTTAAATATCAGCGTACGTATTACCCAATGTTAGAGTTTTGTCACAAGTAATGTACCAAACATTCATCAAGTTTACCATGGAATGAAAGTGGGTTAAACTTTTGCGATTTTTAATTTTCAAGAAAATTCTCATTTCTGATTTGTCTGGGATATTTTATAACTCTCCGTCAATTTGTCACAACTTATGACGTCATAAATACGGGAAGGCGGATATATACCAGTATATTTATATTTAAGTAAAATACATTTTTATGGATATCACTAGAATGGAAATTTGGTATAGTGGTTTTCGGTCTGTTTATTGAATTAGTATAATAGCAATAACAATGATATAACATGTATTGGTCTACTTCTTGGTCTTTAAAGATATGTAGGTCATTTATTAGACTTATGAAAATCAGTTTTACTGACTGATGAACCCTGTTTATTCCTGTCTATTTCGAATGATATCATTAATATATATATGCATATATCTCATGAAATGTTTATTTATGTACTGCATGACTGTACATATGTATTAGATCCTTCGTAATTGGTAGTGTAAGATTTTCTTGAATATTGTCTGTATTGCTATTATAATCATGCAAATACGGGTAAATTTCCTTTTCAACGATAGTGCCTAAATCAGAGCTATAGTCTCTTTGATATTTACTGATGCAACAACACTGTGAAATCGTTTACATCACTTAATACCTGAATAAGGCCCTATGCGATTAGTTCTTCAAGCACAATCACATGCGAAAATGTTAAGAGAAGGTATAAGCAATGTTTGTATGGGTTATGTTCTTCATATAATATATTGACATTAGGAGAGTCATAAATTAGCTCTGAAATACGAACAATGCTAAAATATATAGATATGAAATATTTATATAACAGATCAGTTGGTTTCGTATTTGATGAAATTGAATCTTAAAAACAAAGTAGTTAAGTATACATGGCACAAATAGCCTTTATTTCATTTTAAAACTATTAAATCTTGGAATAATTTTTATATCTAACAAAATATGTCCGGATAGCCCATCGCAATATCTGTATCTGTGATTACCTTCCTTTGCGAAGAAGCAGTTATCACTGATGCTATAGAGTATTTTTTTTTTATTTACCAAGAAAGACAGTAGTGTAAAGAGTAGAAAAGGTATAAGGTTTTATTTCTATTTTTATCTTTGTCTTTCCTTCCTTTTCTATCACTATTGTTAAGAGTTTATTTCACAGTTGACAAATCTGAGACCTTAATATTTCTAAAAGGTGTTTGAGGCTTATCCTTACGGCAGTTCTTTTATACAGTTTTTTAACTAGTACTCTGGTTTTCATTATGGAGGAAGGGAGATATTGTCAACATTGCATAACATAATTGAAACCCCGAAATCATCTAAATAACGTGAAATCTATGGTAAGCTATAGAATTGCGGAAAACATAATCACCTTTGTAAAAAGATAGAAAACTGTCGATACACGTAACACAGAACAAAGGAATTTTATTGACAAATCATCTTTCTTCTTACAAAGGTGACAATGACCTCCGAACCTCTGTAAACCTGGTTGACTACACACGATCGACTTAAAATTTAGCAGATCTGTTGACATGGATACGAAATGAAAAGAAGTGCATTATGGTTGTAATAAAATAAGATGACTATAATGAATGGTAATCTGAGTAAGGTAATAAACTGCTGCCAAATTGGTGAAATTAATGTATTTAGAGTAAAACTCGGCTTCACCCGTGGTCACCCGTGGTCAACGACGACCTAGATTACACATTATCTGAATTATTTCGATGATTAAAAGTATATTGTGTATCCTTGACAGTACAGTGATATATATGCAATGGAATATATAAACGATTTGGAGGGAATTTTACTAAAAGTAGTAGAGTTAGACGTAAACGTAAACGTAGACTTTACGACTAAACCTACGCGTGCGTAAGTTGCGTTTTACTAAAAGAAGTAAGTCCAATTGTAAACGTAGACTTAAACGCAGTGCCAGTCGTAAGGTACGACTGGAACTTTTTAACAAGAAGATGCAAATTTTCCTAGCAAGGGGATTTCAATATTCCGTAATGTGTACTTTCACTTTTGAATTTGTTGTCTATATTCATGTAGTTGATGTTATCGTAAATGCCAAAAAATAAACGGTCAATTTGTGTATATCTCTGGTCATTGAAACAACAGTGTTATCAACTCATCATTACATCCATTTTTATTTTGTGTCTGAGAGATGTTTGCTATTGGATGATTAATTCATGTACACCACATAGTTATCTCATGCGCACGACTTATTATGTTATGCGAACGACTCATTATGTCATGCGCACGACGTACTATATCATGTTCACGACTTACAATGTCGTGCGAACGACTTCCTATGTCCTGTGATCGACATAACCATCTCGTTCTGAAGACTTATTAAATCGTACGAACAACTTATAATGTGCTGCAGACCCTCTAATTCAGCTCTGTATAGACAAAATAAAATAATAATTAATAAAGTAAAATTCATTTGTTATATTTATCATTTTAAAATTTATCCCTTCATGCAGTCATTAAAAAATTATATTATGACACAGCCATGAAATGGCTGATTTTTGTTAACGAAATTAGTTAGGCAATGAATAAGACCTGTTGACGTCGAATATTTGGGTTACATGCCAGTGACTACCGAAGATAGATATGATTAGAAACAGTGTCTCAGATAACGAATTTAATATTGTGTTAGACTAAGAGGTGCATGTAGATCTAGTTGAACATTCTTCTATTGTTATCATTAGTGTTATCTTTTCTTTAATTTACGTCTTTTTTCTTGCTTTTTGCGTCGCCTGCGAAGAATAGCAAAGCATTTTATGCTAGCTTCGGAATTCGAAATAGCGGCGATAGAATAAAAATTTACGGTTTTCTAGTTATATATTAATAGATATAATTTTCGGTTATTCATCTGTGTCTCCGTCTTACATTTCGACTTTTTTTTCCACAGAGTTAATCGATAAATTGATTATTAATAGAAAGTGCGCTATTCCTCTCATGATGCCTTTTTTCAGCTAGTTTCTCAAGTAAAGGCGTAGAAGTACCGAAGGGTAAACCATATCTCATAGGCCATGGAATAAAGGAGACAATAGCGTGTTTAGTGTCACATTCAGAGAAATGCGAACCCCAATAAAATCGAGGTGAGACCAGGTGCCCGGGAGGAGTAAGCGTTCCCTCTTTGCATGCAACACCCGTCGCAAATGTCCTGCAATAACTTTTCATATCGAGGAGGTAAATAAATCAATATACACGCATGAACATACGGAGACAGGAACAAGAAGTCAAATTTCCCATTGGCAAGATAGAACAGTAACGTCATTTTATCTAAGTTAGTGGCTAGGTATAACGTGAGAGCTTTCGTGACGTCATAATTTTACTCACTGCGCAAGTTCTTTGATTGACGTCATGCAAAACGTCATGCCGACGTCATCAACTGCCGTTATGGCCAAGTGTTAAACGATCTCTTATAACTCTCTTACGTGGCTTGTTGTGTCCTATGTGCCTAATGGCGGCCTCCTGTCTCGATAAACACCCTTTCACCTCAAGGCACTGTCATTTCGTCATTGTACTTACGTGCAAAGCAATGTGTGCTACTAGGCACACGTAAATTTACAAGTAAATCTACGCACAGTCCTAAGTTACGATGTTTAGTAAAGCGCAAAACACTCGTAAGTTACGTTTACGTTTACGTCTACGTTTGGACTTACGACCTTTAGTAAAACTCGCTCCTGGCTGGCAGTTACAAGTGCAGCGAGTAGATATGCTCAAAAGAAGTTTTGTGACTTAGAAGAGAACCACCGACATTTTTTGTCATCTCCAACCTCCTAAGTGAGAAACAGAGCACAAGTTAAAGATCGTATCAAATCTCTGTGACCCTTACCTGCAAAAAAATTGTTATGGAAGGTTGATAGAGGTTTGGGATGCATTAACTGATTTCCTGGATGTTGCAATATGTTTTTGTTTGAGTTTTGCATGCAATTTTTTAATAGAATATAAGCAAGGTGAGTTTAATTCACAGTCTTTAGTGATATGGGCAGTCAATACCAATTTATGGTTCTCAGGGATTTCATTTATAGAATGTGCGAAGAGACTTTATGAAGGATTTCGAGTTTCTTTGCCTACACGATGTATTCCAAGTTCCTCCAAAAATGAACCATGAAAGCAAGTCTTGCACACAAATACGAGACACTAATACGTAATCGTAATGTACTGTAATTAGTTCAGCCAATACATTTGGGTCACCGAATGAAGTACGATGACAGGAAACCATGTTCCATTTTAGTTTGCATATGCGTGATTTCTTTAACACTTTAACTTCTTTAATCCCTAATTAAAGCCTCATCCCAAGTCTACATTCCTTATTATTCCTTAAGATGCCCTCGGTAACTACCATTACACCAGCAGTGACACCGGCCTAGTGGTTATATTAAATATAGAACATATATACCTTTTAATTTTGTGCACCACATGCTCATTTCGAAAAGTTATGTCTCTTCAGTGATGCTTGTGGTCGAAGTTGACGGAAAGTAACACTGTTAACAAAGCTGTCATCCCCAGCAATAGCATATTCGATAGAACTAGAACTGAATTTCGAGTAAGAGTAAGGAGACATATTGTAGTTATAAGTAAGATGTTTGATATTCAAGAGCTTCAAAGCCTGTTTGTAATTGGAAGATTGCAAGCACTGGTAGGAGTATAGCTAAAGGGGAAAATGGTGTTGATTTATGTTTAAAATACGGAGGAAAGCAATACTATACCTTTTTTATGATTGAGAACATTGCGAAAGTTCAAGACGTCTATTCCATTTTTATTTGGGGGGGGGGGGGCAAATTTTAGTTTTAGGAGGAGGCTGCAAGACTATTTAAACGAATTATCTTTCGCAAGATAATTTTTGCGACCTCAATAACCACAAAGCTCACTCTATATTCAGTTGTAGCATTTTCGATGTAGGGCCCTACTCCAGCTTCTTTGTATGGCTAAATAAATAATCGCAGAGAAATATAATGAAGTCTAGTACTGAAATGCTGAATACCTAAGTTTTTAATTACGTGGAACACGAGCGTCAAAAAGATACATCCAATATATATGTTTTATTGTCGGACCTATGTTCATCAGTACGCTTACTACGCTATCAATGTTACCGTTACAGTCATATGGATAAGCAGTACCTAGTTTACGAATTCCGCGTTCTTCTCCTTGTCTGTGGAACTGTTTGTGGGATATGGGGCTATTTGTAGGATGATACATTTTATCAATATTACGAACCTCGTGAAAATAGGGAATGTTCATCAGGATTTTAAATGTCTTTAAAGCAATTTCCATTATCTCGAATTCATAACCGAAAATTCCCTTGGTAAGAGTCGATTGTTTTATCTAAAGCAGAGAAGACAAAGTACATTCTACACCACAGACAAATTCCTATGGTTAATACATGGTATAACACTCACCTCTTGGTATAATAATTATTATTGGCACAATAAGGTGAGAGAATATTGGAGGTGTTTACATTTCCTCGAAAAACATTAATATATGGTACAAACCTTGTATACAAAGACTGTATACATGGTAAGTTTAGGGACAATTTGTCCACCAGCGGAAATACATACTTTATGTACGTATGTACATATGCATGAAGTCTTCATACGTCATACAGGCACTTGCATATTGTATGAAATGAGAGATATAAAAATATTATCCAAGAGATAAATAGGGCAAAATATATTGCAAGTAGTTAGAATTTGCTTAATTTCTGCTTCGTATAAATGAAATGAGATATTTACTTATGAAGGTACACAGTTCTTACCAATTGGAACCAATTTTGTGTATATATTTTAATAAGTCATTATGGCAATGGTCGATTGAAAGAGATAACAATAGAAGCTATAAGATATATATATATATCCCATATTCTTGAAAAATTATTTGTAGACTATGTGTCTTATTTTTTATTTTTTTTTTTATTATTATTATGTTTTTTTACATGCAGGAATGAATTACAATTGCCGATGCATTTATTAGATATAATGCGCATTAGCGCATTATATCTAATAAATGCACAAGACATTGTAATTCATTCCTGCATGAAAACACAAAATAAGACATTCTTCTATATATCTGCGCCTTTAACGCGAAAATATCATACTGGAAACTTCTTTTCCTATTTATAAACCTCATCAGCAATTCATTTCGGAAGGAAGTTATAAGTTGAAAGAAATAACTGGTGTCCCATTACAACGTAACGTTTCGTCGAATCTCAAGCACTTTAGAGCAAACTACGACTTTGATGACGTCATGCAAGGTTCGAAATATCGAACCTTTCATTATGTGGTCATAACCATAACAATCAAATATCTGCCAAACATCATTTTCTTGGATGAAAGCTTTATAAAAAAAAGGACGTTGTGACGTCACCGATCATTGTAATTCATACAGAAATAAACAAGACATGGTTGTGCGTATATTAGAACATATATACGTAATACTTTTGTGCACCAGACGCGCATTTCGACAACTTATATCTCTTCTCTAACGAAGAGGTTCTGACATTAATCGTATGAAATGAGCAATCAGAATTATTTTATAATATCATTTTTATCATCTACAGGCTATTTCACATTCCGCACTCATCATAATGCTGCTGCTGCGTATGTCGTATCAGGTTGTCATATATGTTGATACCTGCCCGAGTAATAAGCAGTCATGGACAAAAAGATCTCGAAAATTCCTTTGTAGAAGTCCAGAAGTATATCATTGTATACAAAACACAGACCATAACTTGATAGAAACGTGTATGAAAACTTTTATCATCAATTCTGTTAAAGGTAAGGCTCAGTATCAAAATTTTTGATAGCATTTATACGAAATTGCATGTGTTTAGGTTTTCTAAGTGAATTTAATGTTACTGAAACTAAAGATAAAACGGGTTTTTTTTTTTGGAAAAAAGTATCCTGTTATCTTACAATATTGATGGTCACCTAAATATTTAATATTTGACAGAAATGACGATTTACATTTCAACATACATCAAAGTTATCCCCTCCCTGAGAGGAATTCCTCGATCACCCGTCTATAATTCACTTAATAGGTGATGCCAGAACCAGTTAAAATAACAATGACTGATTTTTTAGGGTAAAGTGACATTCAAATAAACTGATCAGCCAATTATATGTAAGTGGTAGACTAATTTTATGGTCGATACGAGGTTCTTACCGTACGGGATGACATATTTTTATCCAGAATGTTGAATGATACCCTTGACCGATATCTATTCTAACTATTTTCAATGAGGAAACTTACACTCTTGGAATATACAAATATACCTTATACGACATTTTCTACCAAATGTTTGCTACAGGTGTAGCTAGCGAGCATTAAATATGTACTCTTCTCGGCATCCCTATATCACTCTTCGTTTGGAGCCCACATGTGGTTCTTAAGCAGGTACTCTTTAGTTTGTTTTCTATTCGTTTTCCAATTGAATACCCTTAGACTTCAACAGATATATTAAGCAAAACTTTGACCAATTAAACACATAAATGTAACAGAACTATTTTGTTGTCGTGTATACCATTAGAAATTTTCAACGGTTAATTTGAGTAACAAAAATCACTCGATTGGTATGAAAGTCTGCATTCAAATTCACCATCAATGGAAGGGATTAACAATTGTATTATATTTCTTATATTTTATTTCATATTCCAATTTGTTTTTTAAATCCCTTTTTAGTTACAGACTTTCACCTTAAATTATTCAAAACTGCATTTTTCATTTATCTACATTACTGACGACTAGATATTGTTGTGTCAAAACATCTGAAAATAGTTTTTAAAGTTTTACAATTTTTTTGTTGTTTCTAATAGATCGCGGGCATATTGTTATTGTCCTGTCTGTTGTCAACTTTAACCTTGGCTATGACTTTTGAACCGTAAGGGATAGAGACTTCATATTTGACATGCGTACTCGACTAATGAAGCCATTTCAAATGGCACTATGTTTTTGATCTTGACAATGACCTTCATACTAAAGATAACATTTTGGACTTTGGTACCGCCAGTGGCATTAGTTCTTCACAGTTTCTCTTTCTTATGTTTCTAGTAATTCTTGGATTTTTGAAAACACAATAGAAAAATTCTATTTCAGATGGTTGTCCATGGGTACATGTTACTGAAGGGAAAGCCTTTCTTGGTAATCCTTTTATTCCATGTAATCCAATGAATGGTGGCTGTCCAGAAAAATATCACAAGAAATATCCGACAAATCAACTTTACTCATGTAAGATCTACATAATTTTCTCATGCAAAAAAGAGATTATGATAAATTTGTATTTGCAAAATGACTTCGGGTTCTATCAAATTTCGCTATTGCATATTTGCATTTAGTAATATGGCTGTGTGTAATAGTATCACGAAGAAGGTATTTAATGTATATTTGAGTGTTTAGAATTATTTTGAACTATCAGAGCAGTCTGAACAATCTGTAAAGGAAATCTGTATGGAATAATGGCAAATCAAAGCAACATATCAAGGGTATTCAAAAATGAAAACATATGGAAAATAAATAATAATAAATTACTTAAATGAGGTGGAGACAACTTCAGAAATGTAGGGAAGGGTTACAGGAAAATTTGTAAATAAGAAAGACTTAAATTGAGTGATTATTTCTTAGAATGATTATATGAGTGTTATTAATTAAAAAAATTCATTCAAAATGTAACAAAAAGATCCGCATAAGTACCATTAATTAATCTATATTATGTCATACATTTTATATTAACTAGATCCTGCATGCATTAAATTAAAGAATGCTTCAGATTTTGATGAAAAAGGAGGACCTAAAGATAAGGATTCTAGGACGACTAAAACAGATTCAGTAACAGAGAGACTAACAAGTACACAAGAACAGTACTCTAAGTAAGAACCGTAATTTTACTTCTATTTGAATATGAAGTTATAATTGATGAAAGATCTGATGTTGCAGAAAACCCACCTGGCCATTACATGACGTCACAATAACGTCACTAGCCCACTGTATTACACGAAGCGAAGATGCCGAGAAAACTGCTGTAATGCAGCTCATTCCTCAACTCAATATATTGTTTAATTTCATAGAAAGTCTGAAAGTTTCAACTTGCATCTGGTTTGACAACCATTAGATTTAAAATATCAACAGAATTCTAAAATTTAACTAAAGCAGTTGTAAAATGATCCAATTCAGTAATTTCACCCCACTACTTGTATCCAGTTGGGCACAACATCAATTTCATTGATAGTCTTTCATTTATGGGTTAATATCCTTGTGTTTTGACATTTCGGTGCAATCGGTGATTTGCAGGTCGAATATTAAGTTCTTGGACTTACTCATTGATCCGTTTTCTCTATATGAAAGATCATTTATAAATTTTAAATGTGTGTCATTTGATTACCGGCCACTTGTATGAAATGACATTCAAAGTATGCAATAACTTGGTATATGTTGGATATACATAGAAGATACTCTAAAGACTTATAAGAGGAAAGAAATAGTTTATACATTTTTTACACAAATAGAAAAGGTTTAAGCATCTAAAAGCGATTGATCCTACGCGTTATGACTCTTGATAGGCAAGGAATAAATTCAGAAGAGTACCACTGCAGCTCCTATTTTCAAACTGCAGATTTTAACAATCTGCAAATTGTGGCAATATCAGTGAGAAAACACATATAGAATATTAATTTTCATTTCGGACTGAGGGAATTCACTTGTTCAGCAATATCCTTATATTGATCAGAGAACTGTAACATGTTTTCTATTTCGTATCCGTGTGCAAGTAGTCGTGCGCCACAGTGCTTTTGAAACAGTGATTTTTGTGTATATCCTCATATTCAATATTGGTGTTGTTTGAACTGAATGCCATAACGAAGATGTTTTCAATTTTAAAGGATTTGTGAAAGTATTACATTAAATTTCTATCTTGTATTTCAGATCACTGTATAACTCTGTTATCGGAGTTTTAGTTTTTATCATTGGAAGTCTTGTTGTGTTTATCTGTATTACAAAGAACAGATCTAACCGTCGTTCACAAGGTAACTTTTGCAAAACAACATCACATGGGTCGTTTCTATTCTTCATTAATTTCACATTTATGTCACTTACTTGCACATAGGATAAAATGGAAAACAAGTCTCTTTTGCAAACTGTTGCACTAGATATCAGTTTCTATATTTAGTATTATAGGTATAGTTAGAAAGAAGGTTTTGCATTTGTTATAGGTACATATCTAAATAAAAGCACTATCGTCATAATGTTCAAAATGTAGAATAATTATGATACCGCTAATCATTATATTAATAGTAGGCCAGATAAATAACAATATCTTGCAGTAAATTAAAATTTACGTCAAATGTGAAAATCACTTTCGATGAAAAATGCTGGATACCCAGCAGCTGTCAATAAGGAACAATCTATTATGCAAGACAAAATAAAGAGACAGAGATGGCATCAGGTGCCAATGAGGAGTAAGCATTCCCCTATGTTGACCAAATATCCCAGCCATGCTACCATAGAATTATTATTCACATTAACTGGTAATGGTATAACCATAGTCACAATTGATGAAAAGTTATAATTAGAACGAACGGTGTGATAAATGGATATCAATACATGAATATGGAAACTTAACAATAGAAACACTGAAATCGTCACATTTGTCGTTTTTATTGAAGTAGTAAGTTTATAGACTCAATATTCAATAGAAAACAGAAAAAGCAGAGACAGAATTCTCGAGTCCTCATTGATACTGGGTATACATAATGAAAATAAAAACTTTCATATTTGTATAAAATTAGTGCACCATGTATGTACTAAGATTTCATATTAAATATATTTTTGAATGTTTAATTAAAGATTACAGTCAGTTGTTTTTGTGTTGACACCGAAGAGTTTACATAAATGACGATTTACCAAAATAGGAACTAACCGGACGATTAAGGTGCACAGTAAGGGCCTACAGAAATATCTATGATTGATAGAATACTTGGTCATCGGAGACGACATATTCTTTGAAATAATTTTCTTTGAATCAGCACATTTTTATTTAGTACTGCACGAACCTTCTAGGTAAGGGGGCAGTTATTGATGATGGTAAAGAGTCTAAGTCGAACACTCTAACTGTAGTAAATATATTATTTGCACTAAATGCCAATTTCTGGTTATACAGTGTTTTATCCATAGATAGTGAGGACCGAGAACATGTAGGATTACTAGATTCTGTATGTATTCCAAATTTATCTATAAGAAAAAAGTACCATTCTTTAAATAAATTGGTGTTACTATTTTTTGAAGAAGAAGCCGGTATCATTTCAAATCAGCATCAAGAGTTAATAGATGTACATCACAGCTATAATACAGAACTAGAGCTTTTAATGTCGCAACATGGTGCGTCACCCTCTTGCGAAAGAAAGGAAGATTGAAAATAAAGGAGAAGGAAATTTTCGTGGTGAAGTAATGCAACATCGATAAACAAAGTGTGTGTGAATGGCACGTCTTAAAGGTCACGATAGCTTTTGCAAAAGAACTAACACAAACTTACAAACATATAAGACTTTCATAGACACATCTTAGAGATTACAATAGAAAACACTCATTTAATGTGTAGCCTGAAAATATAACATGCATGGTGTGTACCATGATCTGTGAATATCGAAATAATTTCCTTAATATGTATTAACGGAATTGGTAATTTAACATTCATTACATGGCAAAAACGCTTGTTTAACTTAAATTTTACAAAAGAAAACAGTTAAAAAGGAAATGTTACGAATGAAATTTATTCTATACTGTTTGCCTACACTGTCTCGAGTAACATCACTCCAATCATTAATCACTATCAATAGGTTTTATACTATTTCTGCAAATCAAACAACTGATCACGGCCAAAACATTACGTTACAAAATAGTTCCTAAGTAAGTCTTTGTTGCCTGTACTGAACGACTGATGTAAAGGGATTCATTAATTAAGAAAGTTCAAAATGTTCAACTTGTACAGTGCTTTACATCTTGATATTGAGAGATTGTAACGGGCGATTAAATAACAAAAGGATATTTGGAGTGTAAATACGGCGCTCTGAGAACAGTTTTCTACAGATTTTGTCAATGATAACGGATGGTGGGCAAACACTTAGAAAATTCGTTTAAAGTATTCGAATCAATACACCCGTCTCAAGCTCTTTTATTTAGATTTTGGTCACATGAGCAAAGAAGAAAAACTTTACGCGAGTAACAAGAGTTTTTGGAAATCTTAAAATTCTCATATTCATGCATTCCCTTCAGTCAAGGGCGTAGCGTCCTATACGGAAAAAGCGAAAAAGTATACACAAAAATTTATAGGACATAGGTATATTATTTTAATATTTACATATAAATGAATGTATACAGTTTTTTTTTTAAAGATTTCACAATATTTTGGATGGAATTTATTTAAATCAAAATGTTAAAATTGCTGACGTTTCGAGGAGTTTCGCCATCTCACTCAGAACACTTCCCTCCTTTTATCAGGGATTCAACTTTGGACACCTTTATGTATATTGTAGAGACTGTATGACAGGTTTTCACATTAATTTCAGAGAAGAAGCATATTTGGCCTAGATTTCTTCTTCTTCTTATTATTATTATTATTACTAGTTTCATTATTATCATTGGTAGTCGGGATGGCCACATTTCATCTGATCGACATTTCAACATAATCTATAACATTAAATGTAATGTCAAATATGTTCTATTCTTGTCACATATCTTTTATTTTTCAAATTTGCAACTGTATCCAGTAGCAATGACTCGAAAATTATCCATCACTGGAAAGCCTGTTGCATAGATCTTAAAATTCTGTAGTGTCGAGTACATCAGAAAGACGCTTTCACAAAATCAGGTCAATAGCCCTGGTGTAACATAACAGCAATCGAATAAAAATAATTTTTTGATGGCATTCATTTTGACAGGTAATACAGCTAGATCTCTTCCGTTTCACTTGATTTATGACATAGTATTTTTATCAGCATAGAGCATAAATATATAAAGCACAAAGACACTACAGTTAACAAGGAACCCCTATATTTCACGGATATTCGTTCCGTCAACGGGGATTCGAACCCACGACGTGTGTTACCGAATCACTAAGCTGTCATGCATCTGACCGTCAAACTGGGCTCCACATTTCACATTTATTCTAATGGTTCTTATATATATGTTTTGTAATTAGCTTTCCTTAGGATCGGCTCTGACTTTCTCTGAAGATACAAACCTATGCAATAAATTATTACGAATTTGTATCATTTATATTCTAAATAAAATACGTGCTATTCACTTCTATGTACAGTGTGGATTTTCTTATTATACAGCAACGTCCCCAAGGAAGACTTTACTTGAATATTGTATCTTCTTACAGTTATTCTATCCTCTGAAAATGCAGCACAAATTATGTTTTCTGTCATATATATATATATATATATATATATATATATATATATATATATATATATATATATATATATATATATATATATATTTATATATATATATGTGTGTGTGTGTGTGTGTGTGTGTGTGTGTGTGTGTGTGTGTGTGTGTGTGTGTGTGTGTGTTGGTAATAATATGTGACATGGCATTGGTAAAAGGTATGAATACACATACTGATGTTCTTTAAACACATTAATGTAATATGTAGTCAATCATGAAATAAATAAAACTTTAAACTTTGTCAGAATTTGTTCCTTTAACGTTTCCATTAGCAAACTATAACACGATTGGATTCGGGATGATTGTACTGATCATTGTCGTCATCATAGTAACCTCCTTCAATGATATTTTTCTTTTCATGTGCCGCCATATCAACATCATGGATTTCCTCGTATAGTCCATTATCATCAATTTCAGTCATATCTATAGCGTGTAACTGACTAGCATTTCTATCTGTCTGTTCGTCCCAACATTTGTTTTCCCTTTTAATTAGATATAAAAAACACATTCTAATTTAATCTATTTTGAAATATGTAACAATATTATCGCTGTTATGTTGTTAGCAGTAAATAAACAAATTTATGGAGCGCAGTTCATTTTAATAATACTGTTTCTAAATATAGTATACAGAAAAAAAATATTATATGATAATTTTCTAAATGAAAAAAATAAAGAACATCTTGAATTGTTTATGACAATTGTGTTAATTCTTAAAGATGTCATACTGTATACACGAATGGCGAAATGAGAATTTGTCGTGTTTGCAGATAAAACGCCAGCTAGCAGAGGTTATAGACATTATTTGAAAAACATGTTATGATCCAGTAAATTAAATGTTCATTTATTGGATTATAGGTTGCAAGTTCACTGTGCTAAAGCTTATTTGTCACCAGAGTCATCCATGGTTACCGGCTGGCATCGCTAAAATTCCAACTTTTGATGAACAGTCTCTCTGATCCTCTCCCACAAACCGCCGATATCAAAAGTGGGAGACTAGAAAACTAGACTAGAAAAGTGGGTCTGACTAACCATGGATTGACTCAAGCGTCCAGGCCACCGTCATTTATGACAAGCTGAACAATGTCATCTTCTGAGGACTTTACATATCATTCATGGAAAGTCCCCTTCATGTAGTAGAAGGACCAGCGAGTGTCACACATTTGTTGTTGATGAAAGTGTACAGTTTCTTGGAATGCAAGTCGAAATTGTTTCGTGTCTTATAATATCAAGGGTATAATTATCCTTTGTTTGTAAACCAATGACGTGTTTGCAAACATGTCAAGCTTCTGTATATAGCCACACGTCACATCCAATATCAATAATTCAAATCTGATTTGTTAACATAACCATATTCATCGATAGGTTGGCTTGTTGATTTGTGTTTTACGTCGCTTTCAGTAATTTTTCAGTCTCATCGCCACATGGAAGCAGAAGGTAACCAACCTCTTAAACATAGTGGTGCATTTTCGGAATCGAACCCGGATCATCGGTCCCGCAATCATCGACAGGACCTACAGGCAGGGATTTATGGCTATTCTAATGGTAGGTGAAAGAGAATCAAACATCTCAAAAAACCAGATAAACTGTTCTCCTTATGTTAAAATACCGACACCCCAACGTTTTAAATGAGGGCATAAATTGGTGGCCCAAGTAGCTGCATACATCTAAATGATACCATGTTTTGTTTTCTAATAATACCGCATGCTTATTTCTATATTTTTATTTTTACATTTAAGTTTAATTATAAATCTCACAGAAAAAAAAGTTTGCTTTTTAATGTTATTGAATCAAAGATATAAAAGAAAATACTTTATATATCAGGATTCTGATAATGTACCTTTTTATGTAAATTACGTATGAGAACACGCCAACAGTCAACACGATTACAATGAACACAGCAGCACCTACGACAAAAATGTGAATAAATTCAAATAAAAATGTATAAATAGAAAGTGCATTGCTTATCGCAGTATGTTTTTTAAAAGATTGTAGATTTTGCAGTATACCTTATTTGTATGTGAAAACAAATTACAAACGCTAACAGGCAAGTTTCAAAGTACACAATATGTATAAAATAGGTATGAAAGTAATTGGTGCAAATTTGCCTATCGCATTTATACATTGGTTGACTCCTGGTGGCCAGTAGTGTGGTCCGGTGCCCAAGTAAAGCGGTACTAACATTTAGATTCGGTTATTAGTAAGCATTCGAATGTACTTTTGGCATCTGTTTAGGTATTCAACTGTGCTTTGAATGTCTATGGATGATTATAACGTGCAGTTGATCAGACGTCCTGCCAATAAGAAATTGTTTTCCGTTCCAAAACATTATTGTGGGGGTGAACTGTTGTTAATTATCTCATTTACTTACTTATCACAAAAAGTAATGTCCTAAAGTTAATTAAACAAATGTCTTAGATTGAGTAGACATTATATGAATGCTTCAGAAACTCCAAATGAAACATGCTATTCAGCAACATACTTTCAGAAAAGAAAATATTTACCGCATATCACCAATACAAATTTAATCGTGGAATCATGCTCTGTAGGTGTTGTTGCAGAGTCTGATAAGATAAAAAGGAAATATAATTTGACTTTGCGATACATTTACTTATTTAACCGTAATCGAAGTCTGGCACATGTAAAATATCTGCGTAAAAGAATAATGTCTTGTGACTTCATTTCTTTGTATACTTTTTCTGTAAACTTAGTCACTATTAGTCGCCTAGAACACTGTGCATATATATAAAAATTACACATTTAAGAAAAAAACAAACGTTTTAATGTATATGATGAGTATCGAAATTAATGTCATTGTTCCAGCAAATGTATACCTCTATATTTTATGGTAGAGTAAGCTATATAATGGTTTTAAATTCAATGTTTTCTGGAAATGTAGACTAAACAGCGATGAAATAATAAGATATCAAAAAATGTTCAAAGTTTAATTTCATCAGAAAGTATTGAACGACTTATCGTATCAATTATCATTTCTATGGTGTACTTGCCATTAACCGTGTGTTTCATTGTTGGAATTGAATTCGATGTCCTGTATGGAACGAATTTATTTATTTCATCAGAATGACCCTTGGATAGTGTTATCAGGGTTGTGTTGTCCTGAATGATCACTGATGTAGTAAATTTTCCCGTCGGATTCATCGGACTAGAAGGAAAGCAAGATCGCAAAATCAATGTTATTATCGACAATAAATGATGAATATAGATCAGTTTGTGATTGCAAGTATTTAAACAATGTCAGATTAATTCCGTTTGGAAATGATTTATTTGCAACATGTATCAGTTCAATGTAGATGCAAGAGATATAACTTTTTGATACAAATATATAAACAAAAGTACACATCATAGTATTATTAGCGTATGTCTCATGCACATCGACTGATTCATATAGTATTTGTAAATGTTATCTTATAAAAGTAATTTCTGATGTTATACTCACCTTCCAAAGGAGGTGTTGAAACAAGCAGGATCTGGGATTGATAGATTTCAAAAATAGTTAAAAAATGATAACAATGAAATTGAACGAAATATAGACATACATAAGCTAAAGAAATCAGAGAATTTTTTTTTTCAAAATTTATTTAAACGTCTTTTGATTCAGTCTCTCAGCCTTACCGTCCACTTCAACCCAATACATATTCATTGAGTGAAATTTTGTATTACATTTATGAAAAAGACGTGTGAACATTTAGAAATGAGTAATATCTATATGAATTACACATCGTTTGCAATGTATACAAACAAAACGTTATTCTTCTTGTTTCGTATTCATTTTTTTTTAAATAATTGTATGCTTGGTTTATTGGTTGAGCGCTTGCCTTCCGGCACCGACGATCCGGTTTCGATTCCCACGTTGCGCCACTATGTTTAAGAGGTTGGTGACCTCCTGCTTCCATGTCGGGATATAACTGAAAAATTGTTGAAAGCTACGTAAAACCCCCAATCAACCAACACATCGTTTGCAATGTATACACACAAAAGTTATTCTTGTTGTTTCGTATTCATTTCTTTCGAATAATTGTCTTACATTTGTAAAGGGCATTGGTGAAGTATCCCTCTGATGGACATCCTTCTCCACTGCAGTTTTGGTCCAAAACAGTCTTATAACCAGTGGTAAAAAATAATGGACAAACTGAAAGTCGAAATTAAATATAGTTGTCTTTTATCCTTTGTAGTTGGAAAATCATTGATATCAAAAATAAAAAAAAGCGTTTAAGGAATTATTTACTAAGTAACGCCGGGACATCACAACGGTGCGCATGTTCGACACACAATGATTCCGTGATGATCCACCATTCGGCAATACCTCATTTTGCATAGTAGTGACGCCATTTAGTGTCTGAAGAACTTCACAGATCAGAAGTCATATGTTTCAACTGAAAAGTTCCAACATGTACATATATATAAAACTGACGAAATATCTATTTACATGTCAATATATTTCTATGCTATGTTACATTTCGATCACTATGAGAAATAACATGTTGATGTGCAGTTAGTTCAATAAAGTAAAGAACAACAGTATGAATCCATTATACCTGATTCAGTAGGGTATTAAACCTTAGACCCAGATGCACCCTCTTCGAATCCCACCGAAGGCATTTTAGTGTCATGTATTTCGTAACTACGAGGGCTATTGACATCTCACAGCTGCGAGTGTTCCTTGGCAAATGTTTCTATTTCAGTACATTGCCCGTGTCCAGATAAGTACAATAATGTTGATATGGCGTAAAAAAAAAAAAGTACTATAGGTTACGAGTCAATAACTCTTCAAAATTTCAAAAATACACATTTGTAAGAGTTTCCTCGAGAAAATTACTTTTGACATGATCGAACGTAAATACACACATAGAGAAAATGAACATTCTTCTTATAAATGCATTTTTGGAAAATACGCAAACTACCCAGCGGATTGATATGACAAGGCACAAACTAGGGAGGTCAACTGATGGTCAACATATACCCCACTGATGCCTTTCCAGCATTTGGCCGAGGAAATGAACAAATTGTGGTTGAATTACTTCCGATCGCCGTTATCATACTGGGATCATAACATAACCTTTTTCAGATTTCACGGATGACTAAACATCGATCTTCCGCTCTTGTCCAATCGACCGCATAAAAGGTCGTTTAATTGAGAATTTTTCATATGGCAATAAATATTTGCATTGTACGTTTTACATTATGTTATTCTTTTTAAAGTACATATACATAACCCATGTAAAATTCACACTCAATGTTATAAATTATCAGTTAAATGTTATAACATTCAATGCGTACAAAATTCAGTTGAATTTTGAAATTATCTTGCATTCTTGGGTAAAAGTAAAGTAGGCAATGATAGATATTTGATGTCAGTGAACTACTTGTACGGTTAAATCTATAAAATGCATCCGGAAGTAAAGCTGTTTTGTATTTTTCGGAACCTCTTATTAAATAAGTCAGCATAATACCAGACATTGCAGTATGATTCTCTAATTCTCTAAGGCCATTACATAACAAGTCAACGTATTTCCTGGCAAATCGATATAACCTACAAGAATTCAGTATAGCTTTCATACAATGTCATCCAAAATCATACAGATGATGTCACTAATGTTTAGATATGTAATGAGAAGCTTAATGTCATGATATAGTTCTTGGTTTGCTAAGTAGAGGATCTCCATGTGCACGTTTTCGTTATAAATAACGCACAACTAAGCACAAAAAAACAAATTTGAACAATCGCAACATAGCTAATAGCGCAGAAAACAAAAACAAAACGTAATTTGCACTCTTTCTACAATATCAGATGAACATATATATGTTTTATATAACCATTATGATTTTACAGATAAGCAAAATGAAAGAAGACTACACTTACTTTGACACGAAATTGATGTGAATAACTGGTAAGATCGGGCTTAAGTGTTACATTCTTTTGTCACATACATGCTATTTTTACGAAGACAAATCAACAAAGTTTTATCCCCCCTCCTTCTGACGTAACATATATGTCGTCACCCGAGGCTTGAGAACCCTTACAGTCAACCATACTTTCGCATGCTATGGTTAGCGAATATAGTGTTGTTTGGGGATGACCCACTTTGCTTAATCGGAATCGTAGGATTTTCGTTTTTGTTTATCTAATATTATTATTATTATTATTTCAATTCTTATAATTATTTATTTATTGATTGATATTTTTTTTTTTTTTTTGGTGTCAAACTTTGTTTTTCTGAGGTTTTCCTATTTAATTGTAATATAAAATACTAGATAATTGTAGGACAATTCCAAATTCAGTTCATTTTACATTTCATTTTACTACAATCTTTTAGCTTGCATTCACAGAATTTCAAAGTTACCATATTTAGCAAATACACAAAATACGGTCTCCTTAAAGTACAAAGCATAACACAATATTACAGTTATTATTTACAAATACTTGAATATAAAATGATGTGAAGGGATAAATACATAAATATATTTTTAAATAAAGCGTTGATGAAAACACGTTTATTTCCGTCCAAGTGAAGCTAAATTTGGAGATGTATACATAAACACTTAATAAGGATGGAAGAAGAAAAAGAGGTGCGTCTTTGAGCATTTGCGTTGGTAAACGATTCATGGGTATTTTAATGCTTTTCACAGAGATGCACATAGGTCTGCAGTCATCAAACAGTTTTCTTTTTTTAAATATGAAGTCAATATACAGAAATATGGACACGAATAATAATTATAATAATAATAATAATAATAATAATAATAATAATAATAATAATAATAATAATAATAATAATAATAGAAATAATAATAATAAATAAAATATGAACAAAAATAGAATAAAAGAATAAATGAATAAAAGGAAAATGTAACCCTGCAAATAGTGTTGGTTATTTCAGGTCATTGTGTGTGGTGCGGAATAGACTGTATTTTTCCATAGTAACTTTTATCTTTTTCTCAAATAAAATGTATTGAAAGATGGAATTGTAATTATTGTTGACAGAATTAATTGACCAGTTTTCCGAACCATAATGATGCTGTTTTTAAAATTTGATTTTAGGTTTTAACTTTGACTATACCTAAATACACATGGAAGGAAACAAATGTAACGAGTGAACATTTTATATGAAAATAGATAGCTTTAATATAAATCACATCTACATAAACACTAAGGAAAAAAATACATAAAATGAAAAATAAATAAAATCAATATGTCTAGTTAACTATATGAATAGATAAATAATTGAAATTGACTGTTAATAATAATTAAGAAACCCTTTATTGATCTAAAAAAGATATATACAAAGATAAATGTAATAAATGAATAATAATCCAGTGATATCCGAAATGGAATACACTTCACTTAAACAGTAAATTCAGGACCTCTGTAAATAATATAAATTTATATTGTAAGGGGATAATATTGACCGAATCAATAGTGCATTATTCAGATGAAAAAAAAGGTTGTTTCAATGATATTTTAATGGCATGTGGTACGCCTGATAAATGCATGATATAGAATTACAGGGTATTTTATTGAATTTGATTACTGGAAAAAATATATAAATCCAATCTTTAAATGCTTACAATGTAAAAGATACAAATGCCTATGTTAATAGAACCATAAAATATTATGGACTTCTATAGACTACGACATGATTAATGAAATGAAACGTCAATTGACTGAATGAATTGTGTACAAAATTATTAAGGATATACAGTGGAAACTCGTTATGTCGAATTCCACGGGACTAAAGCATATATTTCGACTTATCCGGAATTCGAGATAAACATCAGCTGTTTATGTAACCATTTTCGCTCATTCTTATTAACATATGAATATACATGCATTGTTTTTACCCGTTATTCTATATTTTAGTCCGTGTAATACGTCTTTCTACCGATTAAATTCTAACTACTATCCGTCAACTTAATGACAAGACGATAAATGAAGAAACATTTAAAAATCGTATTTTCAGCTATTTATATTTTTAATTCATTTTATAATTTACAAGCTGCGAAAACAATACTGGCCTATTATCTGCCCTGAATGAAAATGTTTTTGCTAATGAACATATTTTAAAATAAGAAGTGCCGATGCAATCCATTTATCTAATCATTGTCGATCAAGGTGAAATGGCATCACGGTCAAACAATCAGTCATTACCGTACACCCCGCTGGAATGATTGGTTGTTCGGATTCTTCTAATTTTACTGCGGTGTTAACCAATTTATTTTGCACGAACATTGACACTTTGAGATAACGAGTGTAAAATATATAGAAAATGAGTTTTGGGACTGTAAAATGCCTTTGCCATAAGCGAAACTTCGACTTATCCGACTTAAAATCTTATAGAAATTAAAGAAAAAATTCTGGACTTAAACTTGACTTTGAGATGAACGGAATTTCGACTTAAGCGACTTTGAGATAACGAGTGTCAACTGTATTTATATAAATAGTTCATATGTACCCATGCGTCTACAATTCAATTGAAATAAAATTCAACCGTTCCAAACTGTTCTTACGTTGAATCTGTTAAAATATTTGAAGGGATAATAGTATTTTATTAGTATGAACAAAGCTGTAGCAAATAAAACTTGTAGGAAGTATACTTACATCCTTTTTTCATATACATAGCTTCAGCACAAAACTCCTTCTCTTCACCATATACTGAAATTCCACAATGATATTCCAAAGATTCACACGCAAAGTAAGTTTTTCGTTTTTTCCATGATGTTTCATTCTTTGGGCATGATGTCAATTTGTAACTTTGATCAAGCACAATGACACAGATGATAAATAAACATTCAAACAGACTAATACGCGTCATAATTATCATTATTCGGAATCTATTTCTAAGCTATGTAATGTACTAAGTGCGTCTACAATAAATGATATTATATTTGTCATGTAAAATAAAATGTACTTCCTCAAATATCGCAGATAGCTTCGTTACATAACCATACTTCAGTCATTACCAATGCTTACACGAATGAAGGTTACAAAAAGGAAATGTTTTGTTTTGAAGTGTAAACAACTCAAGTGCTTTCAGATGTATGTACTCTTTCCTTTACAACGTGGTTTGTTTTTGATTCCCCGCCCCCCCCCCCCCCCTCTCTCTCTCTCTCTCTCTCTCTCTCAATCTCTCTCCTGTGTATATATTTATAAATTAGACAAACAAAGCAAAGTCAAAATTTATTGTTTTTTGGTGATGTTCAAACTCAAGTAGGAACTGCCATATATGTAGGTCGATTTTCGATATTGTCTCTGCTATCAACCTTAACTTGTGCTTCTCATATTTTTACAATACCATGTTTGTAAGTTAGAGCATACGTAGGGTATTATATTTCTTGCTTTAATTGTAAGTATCTTGGGGTGGGTGGGGTGTATTGTTTATTTGTATCAATTACCTGATGGTTATTAATATATTACTGATATATTAATAGGAGCTTTACGTGTATACATATGTTTATATCACATGAAGACATTATGCAATCTCAGATATTGTGAACTGTTAAATTCTTCAAGTCCTACGATTTTTCTACAAAAATATCCCTCGTGACAAATTGAAAGACAAACTATTTAATAGTTTTGATAACTATTTTATGGCAAATAGAAGAATGGAAATTCATGTTGGGATTTCTCATAGACAATATACACGTTGAATTTGATAACCAAGTATTCCAACAGAATGCCGGTGTTATATAGTAGTTTTTCCCCCTAGCCATTTTTCCCCCGGAAAAATTGCTATATAGTAGTTTCCCCCCCCCCCCGGAAAAATGGCTATATAGTAGTTTTTCCCCGGGGGGAAATTTGGCTATATAGCCACCCCCCCCCCTCTTATAGCCATTTTTCCCCCGGGGTAAAAACTACTATATAGTGGATTTTCTCCCAATGTGAAATTCCGGATTTTCTGTTCACACATACATGTAAATAAATCCAGCTTGTTACCTTGTTAAAAATAAATAGATTTCTATTTAAAATAGAGATATCTCAATTTTTATACGGAGATGTTTCCAATTAATTAATTAATTTTTCTTAAGCAGAAATGTCTTCAATTTTAATCTCTTTTTCAAATACAAATGCATATATTTAGAACACAGATTTATATACTAGAATTTCATTCGAGATATTTTTATTTAATCCGAGAAATCTCTATATATACAAATTGAAAAAAGAAAAACAAGTTCGTTTTTATGCCCCCGGAATGAAATTCGGGGGCATCTGGTTTTTGGCATGTCTGTGACTCTTATCCTCTGGCAAAAACCTTGACTATATCGTTTGTACCAAGAGGTACAAGGCTTTTAAACTCCACATATAGTTTTCTTGTGATGACCTTTTATTTGGGACCATGATTTTTTTAACTAGTGACTTTGACCTTGGTGCTCTACGTTTTCAAAAACTTAAACATTGGCTGTATCTTTTGTACCAAAAGGAGAAGAGGTTTTGAACTTCATATATAGATTACTTGTGATAAGATCTTTAATTTGGGACCACGACTTTTAACCTAATGACCTTGACCTTGAAGTGTGACCTACTTTTCGAAAACTTTAACCTTGACTATATCTTTTACACAAAAGGGCGTAGAGCTTTGAAACTAAGCATATAGATACTTTTAGATGAAATCTTTCATACCTTGCGTAAGGCACAAGGAAATCGCATTCTTGTGATCATGATTTACAACATCTGCGACTAGACAAGCATTGTGGTAGATTGCAAATCGTGGACACCTGGGTGGAATTCCCTTATGTTATTTTCATGTTCATCATGTACTCTGTACATGATGAGCGATATTGTGATATATAAAATGCATCAGTCTTAATTTATTTAGGAATTGAATGTTCAAGGAATACTTGCACGTTCAATTCTTATATTTGTCATTGGAACATTTTGATTGATAAATTTCTATTTTACTTATGTTGTATTACGAAAAGTTGCCTGATGTCATAATTGACATCTATACGCAAGTAAAAGACAAATTTTACAATGAAATAATAGAAGAAAATAGCATACTATGGTAAATATATAAAAAGAAAGACTTGTAAATAAATACATAAAACAAAAAATAAATACACACACATACATGCACAAACAAAACACTTAACGGTATATAGAAACCCATTAACTATAGCACCATCGGTTTGATCCACTGACTATATTACTATAGTACATTTGTATTTCAAATGTTACCTGACTAATACAGAACGAACGTGTATAATTTCCAAACCGTTACGTAAGGGGGAAAAACTACTATGGGGGAAAGACTACTATATAGTAGTTTTTCCGCCATGGGGGAAAAACTACTATATAGCCATCTTTCCGGGTGGGGGGGGGGACTACTATAGGGGAAAACTACTATATAACACCGGCATTCCAATAGGCACTAATTGCACACCTTTATTAGCTGATTTGTTCCTTTATTCATACGAAGCTGACTTTATATAAAGGCTTTTATTTCACATTTGGATATATTGATGTTGTCTTGTTTTTAAATAATGAACAAATTGATACCTATATATAGCATTCACAACTAAAAATTAAATATGCAAAGGATGGGCCCAGACTACTTTTTTATACTCGGGAAGTGCATCATAAACTCATTTTTAATCAATATTTTCTTTTGTTTTCAATGAATATTTTTTAAAATGCATTTTAAATTGAAGACTTTTTTTGAAAACTTGTGATAAGTGGGGGACAACTCCTGGAGAAATTTTAATGTTTATTAGACAAGAACAGTAACTCTGAAAGTTATACTCTTTATCTATCATTAAATCTACTCTTTAACATTTCTTCTTCTTCGCTATAGTGCAAACCAATTAAGTATTTTATCAATATCAAGGTGAGTGAATGGACTTCTATGTACAGCACAGTTAAAACAGTATAAAGGGTTTGTTGGTAGTAATTCTTAACAAACTTTAAAAGTTGATCTGGAGTCTGTGTTTTTGTGATATAAAAAATGAGACAAATTCATTTCACAATTAATGTACATTTATTAATCAAACAAATAAGTGTATGCATATTTAATATGCAACAATTAATATGAAACAAATATGTACCACAATAACAATAAATAATAATTATGTTGATGAAATTCATTTAAGGTTATTACAAATCATTTTATATTGTTGTTATCAATTTGTATTATTGTTTTGGAAAGCAATAAATATATTAACGTTAGTGTTTTAGCCTAAGAATGAATAAATGTATAATAAAATAATTGTTACAAGCAAATCTTAAATATCTTATATGCTATATATATATATATATATATATATAAGGTGATTCCTTTATTAAACCACTCTCCCTACCAAAAATCAAGAGGCCCAAGCGGGCCTATATCGCTCACCTGAGTACCTAGATGATCAGTCATGCAGGAAGGAAGAATTCATTTATTTTTGCATTACACTAATTTTGAAAGTATGTGAAACAATATTTCAGACCAGAATAAAAAACAACACTTTCTTGCACATCCATTCAGGTTATTTTGATATTAAGCAGTTGCTTTGTCTCTGCAAGATGTGATTCAGGGCAACACTTAACTAATTTTCTTTAGATGGGGCCTTTTGTTGACTGATTTCAATCTTAGTCCTGAACAACAATTGTTTCAAATATTGTCCAGATCCAACTTAAAATGGCCTAATTTCATATGTTGAGTTTTGAGAAACATCTAAAAATTTATTTAGATGTGTAAAGAAATGAAAAAAAAAAAATCTTTGATCACAGCTGGATTTGAACCGCTACTCCCCATATTTTAATTACCAAGTGGTATATGTACCATTGTGATTTTTATTATATTTTATTATTACATAATATTGTGAGACCTAGTTTTTTAGACATGGTGGCATTATCTGTTGACCAATTTGGATGAAATATACAAAACTGATTGAGGACCTATAGCACTTCATATATACCATGTTTCATTAAAATTTTTGATGTGGTATAACAGCAGATGTTATAAATGTGAAGAACTGTCCCTATACATCCTCGTTTGGAAGTCTTAAAACATTCATAGAAAATCCAAATATTGAGATATTGATAAAATTCTTTCAAAGTAACATTCCTTAGCATAATAATGATCACAATAGTCCATAAGAAATCATCATTATCAATTAACTAGGAAATATGGCACTTTTCTGCATTGAAATCACCAAGTCCAAACAATTGTCGAAAACAAAAAATCTAAAATTTGATTTTGGAAGGGAACCAAAATGACAATAGGTCTTCACTCATCCCTCTAGATCATTTCTATGCATTCTGTTTGTCTCTGTATACAGCCCGTATGAAAAAGAATATTGTCAAAGGAGGGTACTCTTTTGTGATCTACTTTTGACCATAGTGGCATCACCTGTAAAAAGGTCTGGACGAAAACAACAGAATTTGAAAGAAATCATAAGTGATTTATTTCTACCTAGCTTTATTAAAATGCTTCGAACAGTTTTGCAGAAAAAGTTGAAAATGTGAAAAATTACAAATTTATGGCCCCGCCCTGGATTCACCCCTGAGGGAATTTGGATCTCGAACATAATTTTAGTAGGGGACTTTGAGTACATCATATATACAAAGTTTGATCCAAATCTGCAATGCGGTTCCAAACAAAAAGTCGAAAATGTGAAGAAGTTAATGACGGACGGCGCACTATGACTATAGCTCACTTGAGCCTTAGGCTCAGCTGAGCTAAAAAGCCCTCTTCGTTTATATGTCTCAGATTATGACTTTCTTTTCTTCTTCCAATGCGAAGTACACTGAAAATTTGAGCGTTATACTTCATTAACAGTAAGTCACGTTTTTATAATAAAATAAATATAATTGAGTTTTATTTTTACTGCAGATAACATTAAATAGTTTTACTTTTAAAATGTATTATGCAGCATTATTCAGGCAAAACATGGCAATTTAATTTACAATCATTTGATATCTGCTTTGTTTTGTTGAAGAATAGCTGATGAGGGTAATGGTTTGTTTAAGTTAGACCAGTCACCATGCACATTCAATTTCCGCAATTTACATTTCACCATTTATCCGCCATTCATCATTCTATTGGTAACTTAAAAAACTTTTGAGTTGTACTATATCTGAAAAGAAGGATATCTATAAACAGTACATGTATTATCATCATGGAAACCAGTATATATCAATTATCAATTATTATTACAGAGGTTTCAATAAATAATCATTTAAAGTAATATATGTATATAAAAACAGGACATGCCATCATAATTTAGAGGAAAATAAAAAAAAAAAAAATAAGTGTCCTACAGGATTACAAAATATCTAGTAGAATTTATAATGATAAAATAATAATCATATAATGATATAATAATATCATATAATGATATAATAATATCATATAATGATAACCTTTTTCCTGAGATTTTTCACTTTCAATATTTTTATTGATAATAAAGTTTTGGTAGATTCATTGTGCATTAGAACTTCTGTTTATTGAAATAAATTATAAACAAAAGAAGATAACTCCAGTGGAATTTCCTCGCTTCAAATGCAAATTAATTGTGTGCATGGTTGTGCAACTATCATTTTCTTAAAAAATAGGTTTATATATAAGCTTTTATTGTAAACTTTCACATATATCTCCGACAGCTTCCAAAACGGCTTCCCTCACATAAAATTCAAACAGTTTAGTTATTGTGCATATACGTCTTGCAAGAGTGTATGGTATTGATTTTATACAAGATTTAGGATGATGACTCTTAAAGTGTAAATATTGTTGCGTACCGGTTAGTTTTCGATAAATATCTGTGATAATTCTATTACCATTTGTTTTAATCATTATATCTAAAAAGGGTAATTCTTTAACGTTTGTTTCCATTGTGAATTTTTATAAGGATGTAAGTTTTGTAATATGTTATGCAAATCTTCTATTTTACCCCATGATTGGTTCCAAAATATTATACAGTCATCAAGATACCGCCTCAACAATGTTTCAAATGATTTAGCTACATTTTCACTGAAGGTTTCTTTACCTTTATTGTATAAACTTTGTTCCAAATATCCTAAAGTAAGTGTAGCATAAATAGGTGCCATTTTAGTTCCCATGGCAGTATCTAAGATTGGTTTAGATTGTTTATTATTGAATTGGAATGTATTATTGTTAAGAATGAAGTCTATAGATTCTATGATAAAGTTTTCGTAAAAGCGTTGGTGTAATAAGTTAGGATGTAATGTTATCCAATAGCTAATTGCTTATTTACCGAATTCGTGAGGTATATTTGAATAAAGACTTGTTATGTCAAAAGTTGTTAATGAGGTATTAGAGTCAACTGTTGATGGAATCTTATTAAGGAAGTATATGTCGTCTGTTACGTAGCTTTTTATTTCTTTAAAAATGGTTGTAATAATATATCTATTAAATTGCTCAGTCTATGAGTAGGACAGGATGGTCCGGCAATTAAAGGTCTGAATTTTAAATCGGAAGGATTAATTGTATCAATATAATCAGACTGTTCTTAGTATATTGCATGTTTTATTTGATTTGATTTGTGTATTTGTGGACGTAACTATGTCTGTTATAGACCGAATATATTTTCCTTTATCTCCTGTAAAACGCTGTATAACTAATAATATGTTTTGATATTTATTATTAACACACTTGATACCGTTGCTGGTGGATAGATAGATATATATATCTAATATAATACATTGTTTGTCAATTCCAACATCAAATTACGAATAATGTCCGTTGTAGTTGAATCTAACGACCAATGAAAGTAAGGGCGGGGGGGGGGGGGCGTTGCAAAAAAGTTTCACAACTTCAATAGCGCGAATGACTGCCGTTTACACCGATGCATTCTTCAAACCAACGACGCATTGAACAAATCAGGTTATACAAAAATGCCTGGTGAATATGCGCAATTAAATACGAAAGTAAATGGTGTCATATAACTATGGCACTAACAACAATGTACCACAGTGGACATTCAAGGACCTCTAAAATTCAGCGTTTAGGACAAGTGCCCGGGAGGAGAAGCGTCTGTTGTTTGGCTAGTCACGCCCGCCGTGAATACCCTGACATACAGACGAAACAAATGTAACTTAGCACTGTATATATGCATGAATGTGAACAAATACTCTATAGAAAGTGACACGGCCACATAACATCAGGAAAAAGGGTATAATAACACTTAAGTCAAACCTCCCGCGGGGAACATTTTTACGAGCTCCACACTGCAAAGGGAATAACTGTGACGTTAATGTAAAATACGAAAGTAACTTGTGAAGAACAACACAACGTTTCCAACGTAGGAGGTATTGGCTCTTGACGTAGACGTCGTTCCATTTCATCCCAAACACGGTCTATAGGCGATTAATCCGATAACATTGCAGGCCAGTGTAGCGCATTCATGTTTTCTTGCTGTAGATATTCACTACCAACGTGTGCCATGTGAGGTAGCATTGTCCTGCTGCAGATAAACGTTGAGATGATTGTTGTTCATCAATGGAATGACGTGCTGACGTGCTGACGTACAATGACGTCACTGTGGCATATGCCGGTTAAGCTGCCCTCCAAATGATTCCTTCCATGTTTTGTAATTCGAACCAATACCATGACGTTCCCACAGCCGAATTGGCGGCGCTGAATATCATATGCGTCAATATAACGTTCTCCGGCACGATGTTAAGCCCAAACACTAACGACACTGCTGTCGAGATGAAACGACGATGTCTCCCACATCGCAATACGGTAACGCCGGAGATGAACAGGACGGTATAGCAAGACGTTGTGGACCTTATTGGCCTCTCGCAGTCTGTTCTTTACGGTACAAGGATTTATCCATTGATGCTAAGGGATGGTCAAAGAAGCCAATTGGAATCGATTACGTAAATTTGACCTCTGTTTACTCGTATATTGCCGACGTGACGTCATTCTTAATCGTAGACAGTCCTCAATGGTGCCGCTTTGCAGATATCGTCTCCATTAAGCGTTTAATGTGTTAATATGAGCTCCAAACTACCTTGCCACATTGGTTTGAGACATCCCAACTTCCAATATCTCAATAGTACGTGAGGCATCTCTAAATCAGAAGTTTCCTCTGAAAACCAATATTTTTCATTGAATACTGTCATTGAATGAAAGAAATTCTAATCGATTATAACCACTTGTAGTTTAAGCTCGAAACTCCAGAAAAGCGTACTCTGGTCCTTAAGGCGAATCGAATGCTATATTTATCAAATTGAGTGCTTAAACAAGTATTTAGTGTATTGAACTATGCCTTTAAGAACACAGAGCGATCAAAGAATGCGTTGATGTCTTTATTTAACCTTAAACTTAATTTTACGAAAAGTAAGTTAAAAACACTTTATAACTTTGGACATCATTTCTTCAGCATCTTAAAATTAAGTAAAAAAAGATAATGATTTTCGTTCAGTTCTAACACTATTAAGAGCAAGAGAAAGACAGCGTTGATGTTACTAAACATTGAAATAAAGTCAAGAAGGCCTTAAGTGAAATAAATAAGATATGCAGTGTATGACAAAGTAAGGTACGAAAATACTGAGTGCTTCGCCTCGCACCATACAACTTTTTTCATGGACCGAATATATTTTCGTATATCTCCTGTAAAACGCTGTATAACTAATAATATGTTTTGATATTTAATATTAACACACTTGATACCGTTGCTGGTGGATAGATAGCTCCCAAATGACAATCACAGATACAGCTTTCAGACTCTCCGTATTAACCTGAAATATATGCTTGCAATTCACAGTGACACAAGTTTATAAATCATTATGAAATTTAGAGTATTTGCATTCTCCACAATTTCGTCCGTAGACTGTTTATTAAGCTCCTAGTTTTAGGTCAATTTGTTAATTACTTTGCTCTTCACATATTCAAACTTTTGATTTCCATAGTTTCGGCCTCAAGCATCACTGAAGATACGGAAGTTGTCGAAATATGAGTATGTTACACTAAATTTATACATGTATATAGGATCTAAGAATCATTGATGCCAATATATACTGCAAAAATATGTCTAGGCAAAAACTGCTATAGACATATACCTCCTATTCTACACCGATGTCACACGATAGCAAGGTTATGGATATTGATGTTGACATACCTGCAGGTTCACCAATCCTTTTGAGGGATTGCACTTGGTGAATCAAAGTTTTACGGTATGTGATACCAAAGTTACTGATATCGATGTTTATATACAGTTGAAACTGCCATGTGCGACATATCAGGAGACCTCAATCAGAAAGGTCACACATGACAGAGAGTCTCTTAATACATGTACAGTGCTAAAAATTAACCAATCAGAAAATTTCATGGTATAGTTTTTTGAATTCCATAATTTTAATAGCATATGAACGGGAGTATGCAAGGGGCATGTGGGACAAAAAGTCGTGCGTACGAGATAATTTTGTCGTACGCCTTACTGAGGCCCGCGCACGAGATAGCGCACGACACAAAAAGTTGTGCCCACGAGACAATCATGTCGACCGCAAGACTTACTAAGACGTGTGCACGAGATAGTTCTGTCATGCAAATGACTTAATCAGTGTAAGGTAGCTGCGTACCACGCTACCTAAGGATCACCACCTATGTATCTACCGATGAAAACCAAAGAATTCGCAGTGGACCACGCTGTCCTTAATTTTAATGTGCTAATATGCCTTAGGACTAATGAATTTGTGCATTGCTGATTAATTAATTGAACTATGTAAATAATTGCTAATGTACATACATATGTATATAAATTACATGTAAAGATGATGGATAAATCCAAACCACAAATCCAAAAATCATGAAATAGGACATACAAAAAGATGATGGATAAATCCAAACCACAAATCCAAAAATCATGAAACCATAGCATTTACTGTCATAAAAACGATTGCTTCGTGGGTCACATAGTACTCGTAGTAATAGTGATCGGATGGTCAGCTATGATGCCTACCGTGACAGTATGATTTTTAGGGTCTAACAGTACGTTAGTATATAAGTATGTTTCGGTACATACTGAAATCACAACCAGAGCAAGTGCCAGACCAAAACCTCGGCTTAGACTTCATAGATCATCGTACTTACTGGGTCTCCCCTTCACTAGAACACGGAGTCATCACTGCCTTTCTTCTTTAAGGAATTCATTAAAGATAGAAACGCTTATCGGCTTTGTAGATTTGTCGCACAAACACAACGCAGCTTTCTGAACCAACACAACTCGAGGCGCTGCCTTACATCAGCCAATAGCAACATCTATCATAGAATTGCTACGGGTTTTCTCGCTTTATCAGAGATCTTGTTGAATAAATCTATGATTTAGATTTAGAAAGGGTTCCTTTTGAAATTAAGAACGATGGTGTTTCAGCTACATTTCATGATTTTATTGAAATCAAAATCAGGGGATGTTCCAGAATTTGGAGTTGGGGTGGATGCGAAGTCAGACGAGATGTCTGGGGACCACCTAGGTCTCTAGGAGGTTCAAAGCTTTGTTTCCACCCCCCTCCCCCCTTATCCCCCACTCGGGAAATTTGGCAATTTTAGGGCATAAAAAGAGATAAGAAGTCGTGCGCACGAGATAATTATGTCGTACGCACGACTTCATCAGCCAGTAGCAGGATATATCACATAGTTGCTATAGGATCTCTTGATTCATCAGAAAACTTACTGAATAAATCTCTGATTTAGAATCAACATCGAAGAAGTACCATTAGAAAAAAAGAAAGAATTTCCATTAAAATTAGGAACCATGATGCTTCAGCTACATTCCATAATATTATTGGCATCTGGGGCTGATCAAGGATTTGGAGTTAGCGTGGGTGTAAAGTCAGGCAAGAAGTCTGGAGGCCGCCTAAGTCCCAAGCAGGTCCAATGTTTCGTTTCCTCACCCCAACTCCGGAAACTCACTCAACCGTCCTCAGCTGGTATTATAACACAATAGAGAGAGAGAGAGAGAGAGAGAGAGAGAGAGAGAGAGAGAGAGAGAGAGAGAGAGATGTGGCAGACCTCTTATGCGATAATTTACTAGACTTCTCCTGATTTGTCTATTCCATGTATATATAGTCTTTGCATTGCCTTATTAATTACAATCTCAGTTCTAAATGAGCCTTTATCATGTTCTTCTTAATACTTCAACTTTCTTAAAAGGGTGGGGGTTAGGAATGGGAAAATCAAGAAAACTGTAGGGGTAAAGCACGCTCCATTTGCGGAGGGTGAAGAGATGGGGAAGGAACGTAAGGTAGGGAAGAAAGCGTTTTCAAGCTTTGTTCACACGGTCAGCTGCGATACCAAATGAGGAAATTTTATGCCCTAAAATTATCAAATTTCCCGGGTAGACAAAGCTTTTGACCTCCTACGCACCTAGGTCCCCAGACCTCTCGCCTGACTTCGTTCCCACCCTAACTCCAAATGCTGGATCATCCCCTCATTTCAATAGAATTATGAAATGTAGACGAAACACCATGGTTCCTAATTTCTAAGGGAACCCTTTCTAAATCTGCATCATAGATTTATCAAACAAGATCTCGGATAAAGCAAGAAAACCCACAGCAATTATGTGATAGATGTTGCTGTTGGATGATTAAATCGTGCGCACGACAGAACTATCTCGTGTATACGTCTTAGTAAGTCCACACTTCCGTACATATGTTGTTTTTTTCTTATCGTTGTATAGCATCTATTTTAGTTTTTTAAAGCAATCACTGTACTTTTTGTTTGCCATTGTCTTCACCACAAGAGTGTTACCCTCATTACGAGGACAGGTCAACAAACTTCGGGAACAGAGCAAGGTTGCTTAAGTACAAATATTGAAGTCGAAATGAAAAAATACGGTCGCTTGTCACGTAAAACACGGAGTCACTTAAAACAATTTAATTATATCGAAAAAAAAGTTGATCTTTATCTCAGATTTTTGCTTATAATGTCACATAAGAAGGTAGTTCTAAAGGGTCTTGACTGTATCTGGTTCATTAATCGGGATGACTATTCGCGCCTAGCGAAGGAAAATTGTCTGGTCTGTTACTAGGTTTCCAGATATACAGTGCATCAGAGGATTCTGAGTCTAATGCCACTCTGGAGACTAAAACAATTCTCGTGTAATAAAGGAACGAGCTACAGTTTGTGCTTAAATTATTCATCTAATGTAGTTAAATAACTGGAACAGTCATGAAAGGCATATCATTAAAATCTATTAAACCGCAGTTTTCTAATAAGAATGTAATTTAAAGCGCTGCACGCACATGGTGTAAATTAATATTTTTTGATATTTATTGTCAACACTGGATGATATTCGTCATCATTCTTTTTAACTTAAGTAACTCACGTATATTTAACAATAGTCTTTGGATTAATAACATGTGATCACTTCATGACAATATATGTAGAGGAGGTAGAACGTTTAATGCTCGATAAAAACGACAAAGGAATGAAATTTGTCCAATTTATTGGATCTTTACTTCATTATTATTCCCTTTATTGGAATTGTTATTCTAGTCAATGACTATATTTTCATCACAAAAGGACAGATTACTGCTTTAATGGCGCACACCATCTTATAGAGCCATGAAACGCACATTATGATTGCTTTCATAATTCTTGTTAAGTTCTCATTTACAGGTAGTTTAAAATTTTAGGATATAGTATATCCTCTTTAAAAAGTAGACAGCATACACATAAGCTGTATTGGACTGATAGTCCCCGAGGGCATCATAAGTCTAGTTTTCAGTGCATTTGTACTGACATTAAATATATATACTTCAAATTTTCAGTCATCAAATTAAGTAAATCACTCTAAAACTAAAGAGTATCTCCCTCATGCATAGCTCTGTCCTTAGATAGATTATTTGGATCACTTTTCGGTCAGTTTGGCTTTAACACTGCTCTTCATATTTTCATATATTTTGAGAATTCCAATCATTCGACCACGAGCATCACTGAAGAGACATAACTTGTCGAAATGCGCATATGGTGCACAAAATTAAATGGTATATATATTCTATATTTATTACATGCAGTTTGCATTCATGAAGATCACAGATAGATTCTTATACAGAAAATGATTGAGGTAATTCATTTTTAGAAACGAACAATATCGTGAAAATTGTGGAGTGTGTTTGAAGAGTAGTGTCTATAATTGAAAAAGGGAATCTGAAGATGGTGGTTGAGAGGTAACTAGAGGTTAAGTAATCTATTTTTCAAATAGTGTGAAGGATAGTTTCTATAAGTATTGCTACATGCTTACATTACTCATACAAAGTTAATAAATGATATATTGCACTGCATTCACCTAATTCAGTTTACATTCCTTATTTACAGTGTTTTAAGACTTTAACAATTCAAATGTAATATAGTATATGTATAATATATAATATAATTAATAATGTAACCTCCTGCTTCTATGTCGCGATATAAGTGAAATATTGTTGAAAGCGACGTAAAACACCAATTAACCAACCAACAATCAAATGTAATATAGTCTATGTAACCAATTGACTGTTAATGAAATGTAATAATCAAATTAACACTCAAGTTCTATCTAATATACATTCATCATATTTTATAATGTATGGCCACTAATATTTGAATCTCAAACTTTTAATAATTCCCTTTGAACATTACTGCTGTCTGTATCGTGTTGTATTGTTTTTAATACTGATTCTTTAACGGGTGGCGCACCATAGGCAAAAGGACGTCAAAGAAGGTACCTCAGTTGAGAATCTTCTTCTTTAGACCCCCCTGCATACATGATTAAGAGAGATGTGTAAAGAAGTTTTGTTGTTTTTGGTTCCATTCTGAAATCAAAATTTTGACGGGTTGATTTTGATGAAACCCACAAGGTAGTCCCCTACAAATATTGTTGCTTTTCGACAGGTTCCATTGTTAGTTGGTGCCATCATAGGCAAAAGTAAGTCACAAAAGACAAACTGAATGGAAAGAATGATGTGCGTAGAAATCAGTGTTGATTGTCTTGAAGCGAATCCGATTAGTTTAAATTTTGAGATGATTTATGCATCAACAATAATTTGGAGTGAAGTTAGGTCATAATTGCCGGAATCACTTTCCTCAGGACAGAATAGTTAAATTCTATGTAATTGGACACTTTTCGGGTTTTTTTTTTTTTTTGTTTCTTTGTTTCTTTAGGATTCATTTCTTAAATGAAGTTTTTGCCGATTTCTTTTAACATTTTGTAACCAGGTGAGCGATACAGGCCGACTTGGGTCTCTTGTTGTATAATCCTAGGGTTAGTCTCACCTCTTTTTGTTCTCGATTTATTAATTATCAATGTTATCACCTACCAGAACATTATCAATATAAATGGCATGATGTAGATATCGTAAGAATGGAAAATAAAACAAGTACATTGTACGAATATTCAAATATCATATTACCTTTTCTGTGGAAGTCCATATTGATAAGGTACCTTTAAGGTGTAAGATGTTTAATGAACCCTTTTAAGATCTCCATAGATATAACATTGAACTTTAAAGTCGATATAGCATTCTGAAGAATTCTATAAAAGAAAGCCTCTCACCGAAGGATTTTGTAAAAATAACATTATTTCACTGACATAGGGGTAGTAAAAGTTTCTATTGAACCCTATGGGAAGAACCGATGTTTTGCTTATATTTTCTCAAAAAGGAGAAAACTGATAAATACCTGATGCAATGTATACCTCAGTAATTTCTTTATTCCTCAAGATTCATGAATAAAAGAAAAGTTCACCAATCACAATTTCTGCATTTTACGTTTTTCATATTTTCAACAAGGGGAGATAACTCCTATACAGGCATTCATATTGTATAATCCCTAATATTAAAAGTCACTAACATCAATACCGTCTAAGATAACACAGATATCACTATGACATAGAACTTTAATGCAAAGTATTTACGTTGATGTCTTATGTCGTTAATTGAGGCTCATTACACATGTAATACCTTACAATGCTAATGAATACATACCGAAATATTATCCATTTGCCAGCTTCTCGAACTCTTATGTCTATCTTAATGTGGGTTTATGTTTTGACTGTCGTTATAAACTGATAACCACAACGACATCTGCTTAATACATGCCGGTTATTTATAAAAATCACCAAATTATTTAAACTGAATCCTTTGCGTAGCACATAAAATATATTAATTTAAAATAAATGTTGAATATATGTTTGTATGAAAAAAGATATAAAGGTCAAAATAACTAATATCATCATATGGCTTTACAATTCAATAGGATCCATTTTGTTATGAAAGAGGATTATACTGATTTAGAATTGTGTTGGAGATTTGAGGGATGGGATTGAAAACATTCAGAATAAAAAGAGAAAGGGGATTTACATTATTCTTTAAGTACATGTCCTTGGCGAATTGTGTAATACAGCTTATTAAGATGTTTTCGGTTTTCTTTTTTGTTATTGCGTTTCAATATATAACACAAGCAATCATGAAAATAATGCCATATGTGAGTTTTTATAAACTAATTGTCTTCTATTTGTGAATATGTTGAAACTAAATTGTTGAAAGACAATATTTTACTCGATCATTTGATTTTGTACCACTGATTGGCTCTCCAAATTACACAAACGACAATGACGTTCTATACATAATTCCAGTCATATGTACTTCTTATTACATTACTTCGCTCTAACAACCCTCAAAGTGCCACTTCAACCGAATTTTCCAAATTTAATTGTTTCCACTCAATTGGTGCATGTTCATACAATAAATAAGTTGCCGAAAACCCGAAGTTCATATCAACTGTAGATAACGAGATATTTGTGATAAGCTAATGCGCGCTGCTAAGCCACACCTGGTAAATATACAGAAACGCCTGATTCTGCGACGAAGAGATGCTGACGTCATGTTTTGTATACAGTGCTGGACTTTAGTATAGAAGTGTCCGAAGAGCAGAGTTGTTTAATAATATTGAAGAGAAAAAAAAATGCCTCGTGAAGACAAGGGCGGGTAAAGCAAAGTCGGGGGAGGGGTGTTCGTTGTGTTGCTACTAATTATGGAAACGCCAATGCGATGGTGTGTCAATGCACGGTTTTCATAAGACACCCAATGAACGACGTCAATGGATTCATTTTGTTAAAGAAAAGCGAGCAAAATGTTCCTACAAAATATTCGACCTTATGATCTCTGCATTTTACACCAGAACGTGTCCCATTCGCTTTGAAATGCAACAAAGCGGGACAATTGTCACTTCCCGGTGCAATACCTCCTGTCGCATTTGATTCACCTGGGTCTCTAAGTAGTTTAGAAGCAAGTAACCCTTATTTGGAAATTTTAAGTCCGGATGATTAAATGGCAAGTTAAACATCAGCTCCAACAACAACAACAAAATAAATGAATAAATAAATAAATCAATAAATGAATAAAAAAACAAAAACAAAATAACATCAGACGAGCGGATTTAAAGAGGGAAGTATCAAGAGTAAGTGTTGTATTATCACCTTTTTTATATAAGAATATACCGAGACACTGATCAGGAGAAACAAGACAGTGATCAGGCAGAATCAGATACCCATGCAATGGCGGATCTAGGATTTCCGAAAAGGAGGGGCTCAAATGGGTTTTAATCAAACTTCTCAGCCATTTTTGGTGCAAAATCTGGATTTTTACTGATAAATATGTGACCAAAGGGTCACAAAGGGTCCCTCTAAATCCACTACTGCCATGTAGATACAATAGATGTGGATGAGGTAACTAGAATATAAGTGATGGATTCAGGAGGTCAGTGGGAGGGCGCAATCCCAACCCCTCACTCACTAACATACCTATGTTAATCCCTAACATTATATGGTTCACACATAGAACTCAATTCTTTAAGGTTAACTATTTCTATAAATAAATATATATGCATAAGGTATCTGAACTATATTTTACATTACCATATACTGATGACTTACGTACGGCCCGTGCGGAGGCACATACTAATTACTGCGAGAAATATTATTGAAACTATGTTACATTTATGAATGTTACAGAGCAATATGGAAAATGAAGATTTGCCCCAACCAACAAAGAAGTCTTTTCCTCGTCAATTTTCAATAAAACCGATCAAACGGTCGAAATCATGTCAAACAACGTCAAAAGAGATTACTGGTATGGCTCTACTGACGTACGCAAAGTACCTTGGATTACATCACCTTTTTTTTCTCGTCACTATCCTGTTCACCTTCTTCGAATGACGATGTATCGCAGGAAAAATGAACATCACTCTCGTCTAATAAATCTTAATAAAAGAATCTTGTGTACTCATTGTTTTGCTTACCAAATTTCATATAAAAAGCGGCGTATTTCTACTATAATATATCCTGTTTCCATGAAGTGACCACATAATGTGGCGTCAGCGATCTCGATTCCAGACAACAGAGATTTATTGATATTCTCGCAGGCGCGGCCGCTTTAAACAGGTAAACATCTGGAGTCTAATCAGCAATAGCTACTTCTTGCAGCATCTGATTGTAAAAGTTTTGGCACCAAGGGGTTTTATTTACATCAAATTATTAAAGTAGTATGAGAAAAAAATTGGTGTAGTGGCACTTTAATATTCTTTTAATTTAAGGTGAAGTCGATGGTAAAGGTCAACAGTTAAGCAGATGATTATAAAATAAAGCATAGCAATGTTGCGTTACTAATATTAATGTTAAAATGTAAATTTATGATAAATGAAAATGATGTCATAAAATCTCATTCACGAAATTTCCATGCTACACGAATTTCTACATTTGATTGTTCTACATTTTACACCCGTCTATCAAACGATTTATTTGAAACGTAATAGCTGTCTCTCATGCGCTTGGGTTGAAACACAGTCAAAAACATAAGTCTTTGCGTCGAGAGGAATATCCGGAGAGGTATTGCTATATCCCAATGTTAATATCGTAAACGTTGTCGTCAGTAGACAAAAACTTTAACCTGGATCATAATTTTTAAAGTTAGAGACAGGACTTTAATATTTCACATGTTAGAGACAGGACTTTAATATTTCACATGTGTATTCCTCATGATGTTTTTTACTTTATGACCTTTACCTTGAATTTTGACTTACTTAAAAAATTAACCGTAAGAGAAAAGGCTTAGGTATTACATGTGTGTATTTCTTTTGACAAGACATTTCATTATGTATCGAAATTCTTTATTCTGTTTTCCTTCATCTTGAAGATTTACTTACTTAGACAAAAACTTTAACCTGGGTCATAACTTAATAACCAAGGGAGATAGGGCTTTAATAATTTACATGTGTATTACTTGAGCAAAACCTTTCAATGGGTTCCATAATGTTTTACCTTGTGACCCTCACCCTGAAGTTTTATCTACTTTTTAAGAAACAGTAAGAGACAAGACCTTTAATTACGTGTTAAAATTTGTTACATCTTGACATTGATCTTGAGGACTGACCTGCTTACAAAAGCATTTGCTATTTAAATTTGATTGCACCGGCGAGTTCTGCTGTCTTTGGACAACTCTGGTCTGGAATAAGCGTTGCTATTCTTGCCTTTCATACTTTATAACGTAAAAATTTGGCAATAAATGGTTGGGATTACAATGTGCATCCACTGTGTTTACCTTGCTGGTTAGATTTATTGGAGATTGTACATACATTTTGGACTTCCAAACAAGCAAACTTAGACATTAAAAGACATTCAAATATTAAGTAGGAAAAAAATCGAATACAGTTGACTTGGGTATTCCGAATACTTGTCATTTGCGAATCATCTGATTATTAAAGACATACATTTCCTTTGTTTCTTATGTCTAAATAAATCAAATATCATCTATAAAGTGTGTTGTCATTGCTTATTTGCCACGCTGAATTTGCATCAAAACGAACGTGCATGTGACGTAATATTCGAAACAATCTATCGACCGGAAGTAGCAGAATCAACTAGCCGACTAAAATAGAACGTTATAAATTTTCAACTACGTCAAATTTTTCCATGAAAGGTAAGCACTTGAAAATTTGCATTGGTACAATATTTTACATTAGTTATGATGAAGTATAATTTACAATGAAGATTGAAACTTCAGCTTACTGAGAGATTCTACAGCTGATTTTCACCGGCCACCTGCACTCGTCACTTTAGAATCACCCCGTACATGGCTATTTATAGACTTAGGAAAGAAACCCGTAAAGAAGTACAGTACCGTACAATAATCATGTAGATATCAGTTACAGACGGATGCCAATACTTGCTATTTTGATAGGAGAAAAAATTGTGGATTCTCTTTAATTTTCTCTTTTTGTTTTTAAAGAACCCCAACCCCACACACTCTCGTGTGTCACAAAAATATGTTCATTTAAAAACGAATAATAGTAAAAAGAAAAAGATGATTTATACTAGGACTAATTATGGAATCTCTGAGAGTAGCAGCGATCTTAGGACTACATCGACTGGAATTTATTCGAAACGTATTACGTCATTGTCAGATATATCTGACGTCATGTCAGTTTTATGACGTTTTTACTTCCCGCCAAAATATGAACAGGTGCTAAGTGTATGTTATCTACATAAGAGATAAAAAAATATCCATTTAAATTAATTTTTCTGATGAGTTTGACTAATTGATTTAGTCCCGCTTAGAGTGAAAGTTTAAAACAGTTTGCGATGCACAATCTGGTCTCGCACACACGCGAGCGCCATGTCCATACGTTTATATGATTATATATCAGTGGCGGATCCAGGTGAGGTTCACCCTCCCCCCTTTCAGGTACCAAAAATCCGCCATTGTGAATTCTCGCTTAAAGTTTCATTAGCTGCATCTTTTAGTATTTAAAACAAACAAAAATGATTTTATACTGATATTTATACTAAAAATATGCTGTTCTGTGAAATTACGCGATCGCGTTCGTCCAATAAAGAAAAGAAAAAGATGCATTCAAAATCGGAAAATTTAGTAGTTAGATGGTATATAGTATACTCCAGCCAATGCAGCTTTAATATTTTTCAACGAACAAACTTTTCTATGTATTATTTTTTATCTTATCTTGACACACTATATAGTCGTGTACTCCTGTACATTTAGATTTAGATGTTCTTCTGCCATGTGAATTGAAAGAACCATTGAGCATTGTAACAAGGTTCAGTGTTAGACTCCAAAAATAAACTAGAAAAAGAAGCATGGCTGCAAGTCATCCTGCTCTTAAATAGTAGCATAACCTCAATGGATGTAAAGGGTTTAAGGTGCATATGCCATCTACATGCATAATGATTCAGACATTGAAAATGAAACATTGAAATTTTCTTTGTAGGAAAAACATCCAAAGAAGCACTCGGATAAGGTTGTCATAGAAATCAAAAATAGTGTAATCAAAGGGTATAATGACCTCAAAATTAGACCACCAGTTGAAATTGGCATAAATCTAAGAGTGGGTCGTGAATACACCAACATAGAGGACAGGAATGCATGTTTAGTGTGCCTCCCAGAGAAAGTCAAGAACAGCTTTCATGAAATAGAAACAGATCCTGTGCGGGGCCTAAAAATGAAAGACATTCTTGGCCCTCCATGTGGGAGAGTCCCAAGAGGATTGGCGGGAGGCTTTCAAGAGCTTCTTGACTCTGGTGACAGCATACATGCTATAGTAAATGGTTGCCCTATACAAAGGTTTCCGCCTTGGCCGCTGTTATATAGTAGTTTTCCCCCATAGAAGTTTTCCCCCCGGAAAAATGGCTATATACATGTAGTAGTTTTTCCCCCATGGCGGAAAAACTACTATATAGTAGTCTTTCCCCCATAGTAGTTTTTCCCCTTACGTAACGGTTTGGGAATTATACACGTTCGTTCTGTATCAGTCAGATAACATTTGAAATACACATGTACTATAGTAATAGCCTGTGGTTCAAACCGATGGTGTTGTGGTTAATGGGTTTCTACATACCGTTAAGTGTTGTGTGTGTGTGTGTGTGTGTGTGTGTGTGTGTGTGTGTGTGTGTGTGTGTGTGTGTTTATTTTTTGTTTTATTTATTTATTTGCAAGTCAAGTCTTTCTTTTAATATATTTACCATAGTATGCTATATTTTGTCTATTATTTCATTGTAAAAATTGTCGTTTACTTGCGTACATATGTCAATCATGACGCCAGACTGTGATTCAAGATTCGACCCCAGGCAACTTTTCGTAGTACATCATATGTAAAATAGGAATTTATCAATCAAAATGTTCCAATGATAAATATAAGAATTGAACGTGCAAGAATTCCTTGAACATTCAATTCCTAAATAAATTAAAACTGATGCATTATACATGTATATATATCTCAATTTCGCTCATCATGTACAGAGTACATGATGAACATGAAAATAACAGAAGGGAATTCCACCTAGGTGTCCACGATTTGCAATCTACGACAAGGCTTGTCTAGTCGCAGATGTTGTAAATCATGAACAAAAGAATGTAATTTTCTTGTCCCTTACGCAGAGTATGAAAGGTTTCATCTGAAAATATCACTATGCTAAGTTTCAAAGCTCTATACCCTTTTGTGTAGAAGATATAGTCAAGGTTCAAGTTTTTGAAAGGTAGGTCACATTTAAACGTCAAGGTCATTAGGTCAAAAGTCAGGTTTCCAAGTAAAAGATTTTATCACAAGTATTCTATATATGAAGTTCAAAATCCCTTCTCCTTTTGGTACAAAAGATGCAGCCAAAGTTTAAGTTTTTGAAAACGTAGAGCACCAAAGTCAAAGTCACTAGTTAAAAAATCATGGTCCCAAAGAAAAGGTCTCATCACAAGAAAAAAATATGTGGAGTTTCAAAGCCTTGTACCTCTTGGTACAAACGATATAGTCAAGGCTTTTGCCACAGGGTAAGAGTCAAAGACAGGTCAAAAACTAGATGCCCCCGAATTTCATTCCGGGGGCATAAAAACGAACTTGTTTTTCTTTTTTCCATTTGTATATATAGAGATTTCTCGGATTAAATAAAAATATCTCGAATGAAATTCTAGTAGATAAATCTCTGTTCTAAATATATGCATTTGTATTGTATAGCTCCATGGTGACTTCTGTCACATAACTGAGCTGGTAACTCCTCTTTTTTCTTGGAAAAGAGATTAAAATTGAAGACATTTCTACTTAAGAAAATGAGATATCTCTAAATTAATTGAATATATATCAGTATCAAAAGTTGAGATATCTCTATTTTAAATAGAAATCTATTTATTGTTAACAAGGTAAACAGCTGGATTTACTTACATGTATGTTTGAAAAGAAAATCCGGAATTTCATATTGGGGGGAAAATCCACTATATAGTAGTTTTTCCCCGGGGGAAAAATGACTATAAGAGGGGGGAGGATGGCTATATAGCCAAATTTCCCCCGGGGGAAAACTATTATATAGCCATTTTTCCGGGGGGAAAAACTACTATATAGCCATTTTTCCGGGGGGAAAATGGCTAGGGGGAAAACTACTATATAACACCGGCCGTCTTTGAGAAAGGGGGTGGAGTGGTAATTCCCTGTAGTTATTTAATGACAACTATTGACGAAGAAAAAGGATTAAAGGTTTTGAGCAATTTCATGTCAAAAATGCCTGAAAAGGAAGTTATGCATATTTCAATTTCAAATAAATGTTGAATTTAATATAATACACGTATCTTTTATACTATAAAACGACCATGGTGATCATGAAAGAACAATTACATGTATTATCTGTTGGTGAAACAGTCCATGCAGACTTTCGTTTTTTTCATTTTCATAATTGACGGTATAAATATTTGCTCTAGGGCGTAGATGAAACTCTGATACATGGTTCAGAATATTTTTAAAAGGTCAATGCTACATTCAACAAAAAAATCTACTCTACAGTCAGGGTGATAGCATTGTTACTTCGCCTCTACTGCTCTATAGGCGGCTTAATAATTGCAGTCTGTCTCACTGTCTTATTTAGGTCTGTCAAGGTCCCATCGGTCACTATCGGCTGGACAGTCGAATAGAAAGCATTATACAATAGAGTGTGCTGACATTAAAGTAGTACAGTAAAAATAAAGGAGTCAAGGTCAATGTCAAAACTTGAAGTATCCTACATTGAAGTTGAAGGTAGAGAACAAAAGAAAAGAGATATGACAATACATGTATGTACTAATATTATTAGTAATGAAACAGGTGCAAATTTAATTATGCACCACAAATGCACCCGCTTTTTACCGTTTTCATGCAGCTATCGCGGGCACGTTTTGCACACATTTGCGGTGCATGATTAAATTTGCGCCTGTTACAAAGGCATGAAAAGCACAATAGCAGTTCCGTCCCCCTTTTTGTTTGGCTCTTCATCCCCCCCCCCTCCCCAAGTGGACCCTTTTCAGAAATACTGGATCCCCCGCTGCAGTTTGACCACTTTCTTTCGTTTTGTGTGTGTGTGATTAGAAAGGGGGGGGGGGGGCAGATACCCATTTTTCAGTAAATACAAAACTTTGGAGCATACAATAGTTCCTTAAGTAAGATGATTTAGCTATATTCTAAGATAGACAAAATTTGTGTCATTGTACACACCATTCCACTGTATTTAAAGCGCTCAAACTACCGTGATTCTGAAGTGACGCAACTGATTCTAAAGTGACAAGTCTACCACGCAGTAAATATTCCTTCGTATTATTTGAATAAGACACATTTTAGAAATATTTCTATTGGTGATGATAACATTACTTAAGTACATGACCATGAAAATAAAACTTTCATGAAGCTCCGTGTCTTTGAATAAAACGAAGGCAAAATATAAAAGGTGATTCGTAATACCCAAGTCAACTGTATATATTAAAGTGCTCAGTTTTATTGCTCTGCACACTCACAACGACTTTTTCCATACATTAAAATGTCCTTATTCTATTCTCTTAATTTCGTTACATAATGCAGCGTAACTATCTGTTAATATGTATCTGCCAAACTTTTAAAACGCTTTGGTATTTAACAGTAACATTAGACTTATTCCCTTTGCAGTGTGGAGTTCGTAAGAAGTTAGACTTGATTGTTATTATACCCTTTTTTCTAATGTTGTGTGGCTGTGACACTTTCTATAAAGTATTTGTTAAAATTCGTGTATATATACAGTGCTGAATTATATTTGATTCGTCTGTATTTAAGGGTATTCGCCGCAGGTGTGGCTAGCTAAACAGGAGACGCTCATTCCTCCCTGGCACCTGGTTTCACTTTCGAATGTTAGAGGTTCTTGAATGTCCACTGTGGTATATTGTTGTCATGGTCATAATCATGTGACAACGGTTACTTTCGTATTTTACCTTTATATTTAACCTATCACAATACGGATGCTAACATTTTTAAATTCAATCAAATTCAATCTCCTTCAAATAAATTTTCAATAAAAGCTGCTCATAATATCAAATTAGTTTTTATTTTTGACATCACTTTACGCATGACGCAAAGTTAGAATTTTGTCATAAATAGTGTGCGAAAAAAAAAATTAATAAAAAAGTCTACCATAAAACAAATTGAGTTAAACTTGTGCTTTAACTTTATATACCAAGAAAGTTAACATTTCTAAAATTTTGGGGATATTTTCCAACTCTGTGACGTCGTATATATGTATGACTAAACGTGAATAATGTTAGCATGCATACAGATGATATATTCATCGACAATGACCCTACATTTCAGAGTTTGCACTTTTATATCATTAGCACTTTCATGTCTGTAAACAATATGCAGGTGAAGTGACAATGATGTTGTTAGCAACGTAACTACAGTGACGTCACAACTTTAAGTGGGGAGGTAACCAGGGGTAATACATAAATAATATGATTAAAGTAAAATATACATGTAAGAAGCACTATTATAACGTTCAACTATTAAATGTCCATTTAGCAATGGATTACCTATAAGTGGGGAGGTATTCAAAGTTAATACATAAATGATATAATTAAACTAATATATTTGGCACAGTATTATAACGCACTGAGAGGTATCTGTCTGTAGCAAGGTCACGCGATCGCCAGTTTGTCCAATGTAAATTTCTATACAGTTTTTGCATTGTATGCAATATATAAGATTGAACGATTGACAGTTCATGTTTGCATTAGTGTAAATAATATCATTTTTAAAGGCAATTAAATGCCCGGTATGAATACATACCTGTACGACAACGTGTCTGCTGTTCAGCTCTGTTGATCTGTTGATTCAAATGTAGCATTCATAAGTAAACGCTTCATGTTTTTCGGTTGTCGTTTGCTTTGAATTAGTTTGTTCATTAATAAGTGGTCTAAGTGATTCATGCTGTGAGATTATGGGAAGATTCGAACTCGTTATTTACAAAATGTTTGTATTAAACGGAATATGTGTTACAACAAAAGGAACTTAAGTACTTAAGTAGTGTTGTCCAGAGAGCTAGTTGTGTTTGCTGTTAGTAATTCCGTCCTCGAGATATTCTTGGGACGACAAATACCATGTTTGATAAAAAAAAAATCTCAAGTTTCTGTGAGCGAAAATGCCATCAAATGATAAGAATTAAACAAAATTATCCTTAAATTTAAAACATTGTTAAATGGACATTTATTAGTTTAACGTTGTAATAATGCACCATACACCATATATGACTTCCATCCTATTATTAATGCATTAATTTTGATTAACTCCCCACTTATAGCTGTGACGTCACTGTAGTTACGCTGTTAACAACACTGTCACTTTACCAGACGATTGTCCACAGACATGAAAGCACCAGTGACTGAAATATTCTTTTACGTCACTCCACATTTATTTCACGTATATGGTGACGACATCTGCCTGATGCATTGCATACAAATTTAGATCTTTGCAATGGACCCACCGGAAACATTGAGGGATCTTTTACGTGCCACGCTTACCGTGAAACGGAACCTCGGTTTTCACTGTCTCACACGAAAGACAGAATACCGGTGCGCCCAGGGCGGGAGCCGAACTCGGGACCTCTTCATCATGAGCCGAGCACCTCGTCCACTAGGCCACACCGGCTTTATATATGTATGACGTCAGATTGATTTTTTGGCCCACATTTTCGGCTATATTGGTTTTAATTCTGCTCCTCAAATATCTATTTATTATAAGTATTCCAATCATTGGACCATGGGTATCACTGAACAGATATAAGTTGTCGAAATGCACATCTAGTGCATAAAATTATAAGAGGTATGTATGTTGTAATATTTATTGCTACATGATGTTTAACGCGTAAATTACAGTCCTTACAGCTTGCATCGTTTGCCACCTTATAAAATAATCTTACTTTGGCGTTCATTATGTCATTTCTAATAATTATAAAAATGGCATCTTCCAGTGTCTTCTTGTAACGAAATCTTATTTGCCTCCTGATATCCCAGTGTGTGACATAAATTTCTATCCCTACGAAACGCAAGTACTGGAATTCCGTCAATAATTGTACTCATGCACTCCAATTTGTATATAGTATTCCTACTGTCCTTGGAACTAAAGGTGTCATTTTGTTACGTCAAAACAATAATATGGAATTGCTGGGAAGTTTCGACTTAATTTCTTTTAATTCATTTAGAAAATCCGTAGTGTCTTTTATGTATGTCAATTCATTTTCACAAGTTCTGCCTATTCTTCATATGTTGCCAGTCCCGCTCACATTTTTCCTACGTGTCTTTATTATGTAATATAGGGTTCCCTTTCAATTTGCTTCTAGTGTTGCATAATTTTGAATATGATACTGCTGTAACTCCTTATGTATAATTCTCTCCCTGAATTCCTGTTATTCACTTATTTCTTTACCACTTTCATCGCCGTCTCTCTGGGTGTCTTTTTGAATCTCATCATAAGAATTACTTCTTTTTATTTCATAGTGTAATTTAGGAATATAGTCTATTTTGTCCATAAAAATACTCTTGATCTTTTATCAGCTTACCAAATAATGATGTGATAGTTATCTTAAAAGAAATAAAAGGCATCCTACTCTCGCTATTTAAATTAAATGTGTTGCATTTCTTCAATTCGTTCATGTCATTTTCACTAGTTCTATATACAGTGACAAAGCTCGGTTGAACACTTAATCGATTTTCCTTTGTTTATGGTCCATATACATACGAAAATCGACCCCATGTTCGAGCGAGCTTTGTCCCTGTGGTTCTATATACATGTCTAGCCAATGGTCCCCACAACTGTGTGGTGTAGAAGTAGAATTTTAATCTAAGTACTAAATTCGACAATTTATAGCTGCAATGTATTTATTATTTGAATTAATTCTGCTTCGTATAAATAAAGAGAGATAGTTAGAAAATAACAACCGACACTGCAATATGTGGAATATATCCTATATTCATAAAAATGAACATTTCTCGACAATGGTGGTTCTTGTAATTTGACATATGCACTCAAGAATTACTATATTATCAACAGGCTATTTCAACTACTGCAGTCATGATAATGCTGCTACTTCCATATTCGTATCAGGTTGTCATTAATGTTGATAGCTGCCCGAGTAACAAACAGTCATGGGTAATGAGATCTAGGAAATTTCATTGTTAAAGTCCAGAAGTATACCATTGTATGCAAAACACAGAACTTAAATTGATAGAGACGTGTATGAAAGCTTATAACATCAGTTCTTCTAAAGGTAAGAATTCACATCGACAAAATGTTTTAATGCACTTATATGAAATAGCTTTTAATACATTTCTGACAATGTTAAGACAATTATCCAAGTGAACTTGAATTTCCAGAAACTAAAGAGAGTAACAATTCTAATATGAAATACCTTTTTATACATTTCTGACAATGTCATTAGTGTTAAGACGTTTATCCAAGTGAACTTCAAGAAACTAAAGAGAGCAACAATTCTGATCTAAATGTCGTGTTATCTTACTGAATGTCCTATTATCTTAGTAATTCTACTTCGCATTTAGATATTATGTTGTCTTTCGATATTAATGGTCAATTGAACACCTCACTCTATGACAAACGTGACAATTTCAATTTCGCTATCACAAACTTTCCTTTCATAAGTTGTAACATTCCATCATAGCCCGCATACGGCATATTCATATCTCAGTTAATACGTTATTCCAGAGCATGTTCAAATTACAATGACTTTGTTCTGAGGGCTAGGCGACTTTCAGTTAAGCTGCTCAACCAGGGTTACATATGTGCTTGACTAGCAACGTCACTGAGGAAGTTCTACGGTCGTTACGAGGCTCTTCTTACTCCATATGATATCTCGTTATCCAGACTTTTAAATGATATTCTGGACTGAGACCGATTCCGATCATTTTACACAGATTTGACACCTTCTGTACTAGAACATTACCTACTCTTACTTCTCCATATATAAATACAAATGGAATTTACACGATTTGACTCTTTCTACTGGGTGTGTGTGGAGCGTGATGCCAGCAAGCAGGAGATGCTCACTCTCTCCGGGCACCTGATCTCACTCCATCTCAGGGGTTCACATATGCTCTTCAAGTAGATATATTTTGTTATTTTCCACTTGGTTGTCATTTTCACTAATTTTGTATCTCCTCTGGTTTTATGATTTTTAGACTTGTGGTTTGGATTTATCCATCATCTTTAAATTACTATATTGATGGTCGACCTCCTTCTATGACAAAACGTGACTATGACAAGGTCAGCAGGCATCACAATCTCCCCCTTTCTGTCAGGCCTATATTTCAGCTAATACTTGATACCACTACCGAAAAAAAAAAAAATAAAAAACAAAAAACCAGAAACCCATAAAGGGATTTGACTCCGCAAGATGACAAAGTCATTACAGAGAAACAAAAAAAAAAAACCAAAACAAAACAAAACAAAACAAAACAAAAAACCAAAAACAACCCCCCCCCCCCCCCCCCCCCCCCCCCCCCCCCCCCCCCCCCCGCCCCACCCCCCCCGAAAAAAAAAAAAAAAAAAAAAAAAAAAAAAAAACATGGCACAAACAGATACAGACCGTCAAGTGAAGCAATATTAGTTCTTCAATTAAACAGTTAACGCGTCACCTTCCCATTCACCACAACGACAGAACTATGAGAGGACATACATTTAAGAATATATTCATTATACTACATTTATATATGGATCAAATACCAACAGGCTACCCAATTTGAGAAGTCGTAACATTATACATTCAAGAAATGTAAAATGAATAAAGAATTAATATTTAAATATAAACGTAATGTCAGTTTGAGCCTTCTCTTCTGAAATCAAGCCAAGATTCATGTTTCATTGGAGTCCCGAATAACAGTCAAAGGGGACAAGGCTGATGACTTTACACCCTCTGCCTTTAAACAAGGCTCATCATAGACTCACCACTGTCCTACCTGTCAGAGTGCAACGCCCTGGAAAAAGTCTATAAAGGACTGTAGATGGGTCAAATAGAAGACTTATAGAAGTCTCATTGTTTTAGCGACAACTATAGGGTAATATTAGCGATGGCGAAGGCGTTTGACTATTTTGAATGCTAATGCGTTGAAGTCATCAGAGGTTTTTGACCCTTCTTAGTTTTACACAAGATAACCGTAGAAACGTAAATGGGAGATTCCGTTGACGCATAATTTTGAAAACTTATATTACCGAATTTTGACAAAAGTTGCGAATAAAATATTTAGGATTTTCAGATAGTTATTTTTTCTGATTTTACGGTATCTGTAACCCAGGTGCAAAGGATCGAAGTAATTTGTATACTTTGCGTATGAAAATCAAAACCCCAGTGCCGGTTTCAGCATTTCGAAGCAATTGGGAAATGTAAATACCATGTGATGGGAGGATAGTTTCCTCACCGTCTAACCATGGAAATTAAGCAATAGGGAATCCAAACTCTTCACGAACGAATTAAAATTACAATGACATTATTCTTGAGGACAAAGCGACTTTTAAATAAACTTCAACCAAGACTCTGAAGAATTTCTATGCAATGTGGTTTTACGATCGGAAATACACACTTCGGTAAAGCCAACAAAAATCACAAAGATTCTAAAAAATTAACAATTTATTTACATATTAACAAAAATAACAAAATTTCAAGTAATGCTTACAACTACAAAGTTCAATGAAAATGTAAGAAGGTGGCAATTCCAGGACGCTGACGTCGGTATTACATCCACTGTTTATAAAATGGATTAAGTGTCCAGTGTATAATTTCACATTTCGATAAATCCAATTTAAACAATCGGTAAACACGATAAATCCCCAGTATATACGAAGAAAGGTAATGTAATGCTGTACTACCGAAATGCCAGAGTCCATGGTTTATATACATTTCATAGTTTCTAGATATTTCCAGTTTCTACAATGTTCAAGTAATATCCAATATAGAAACATCTAGATTATTAACAACTTACACTAACATTCACAAATCATTATGGAAGGAAACAAGTTATATAACATACAATTACAGAACTTTCTAGTACTTAATAGAACATTCAATAATATAAACAAACAAAAACAGCAACATAATAAAAATAATAATAATAATAATAATAATAATAATAATAATAATGATGATGATGATGATGATGATGATGATGATGATGATGATAATAATAAATAAATAAATAAATAAATAATAAAATAAATAAATAAATAAATGACTGAAAGTTTGGTTGCTCGTAAACTGTCTATAAAACTCAAAACAAATAAGTAAATAAAAAGATGAATATAAAAAAAATAA